>JAKZAO010000006.1:6540197-6692162 GCA_023053555.1 Branchinecta lindahli | reverse complement strand
AGTGTTGTATACCCAGTTTAAAGTCTTTTACCCCTAACTTGACCTGACCCGACCTCAGTTAATTACCAAGTTTCGTAATACCCATGCATGGGATTATAAGGTAATAATTAAGATTCGAGGTATAAATACTTATGTATGCGATAGAGTAAGGCAGTCACATTTCAGTTGCCTTTCAGTCACCTTTGAGTGAGTTTGGAGCTAGTGTTGTCATGAAATAAATGAACCTTTGTCATACGATATTATATGACAAAATTGGTGCCGTGACCAGGATCAAGTGACGTCATGACAACAACAACTGCACTGCCACCACTCTTCCTGATTGCTGATCGATTTCCTTTGTTCGCCGGAGGCAGCGATGAATTTCTGGAGTGGAGGAAAGCCGTCGAAACGGAGTACCAGCTGCTACGTCCGTACTACAAGGAAGAGGACATAGTCACCGTCGCCACAGCAAAGCTGAAGGGAGACGCAGCCGCTACTACTGACGGGAAGCAAGTCTCCAGTTTCGAGGCCCTTATCAAGCTACTGAAGGAGCGTTTCTACAGACCTTCCGTGAACCCGCTGGTCCAAGCCTTCCAGAGCCAGCAAGGAAGCCGCTCAGTGCAATCGTATGTGCGCCATCTCAAGGAGCTCATTGCAAGTGCCTTTGGAGAAGTCGACGACCAGACACGCCCCGTTTTTGAACTTCAAGTCCTACAAGCGTTCCTGAACGGAGTTCAACCACCACTGAAGCGTGCTATCTACGCAGCGAAGAAGCACTCCAAACTACAGGATGCCGTCGAAGCAGCCATTGCAGCCGAGGAATTAGAAGAGCTCTGCAAGCCTACGTCTTCTGCGACCGTCTCCAGCATCTTGAAGCCCTCGAAGCCACCAATTCAAGTCAGATTCGATGACGATTCATTCTCTCAGTATCGAGAACGAAGTCCCAGTGTCAGCAGCCGTTCACGCGCGTCATCCGCGTCTTCGGATGCCTCTGAAAGGAGCCGTCGGGAGCGTCAACTTGATTCGCCGGTTCGAGAGCCCAGCCGTTCGAGATCATCACAGCAACGTTCGAGATCATCACAGCAACGTTCGAGATCATCCAGCGAAGGAGATAACAATCATCGCCGTTCCAGTTTCCATCACCAACAGAAAACGTACAGTCGCAAAAGAACACAGCGTTGGAGATCATTTGCGCGTATCCAGTGTTTCAACTGCCGTCGTTTTGGACATCTTGCTAGAAACTGTCATTTTTCCAGCAAGCGGCTCACGTAAAAGGGGATACGTGGGTCGCCCATTTGTAAATAGTATTCAGTGTTCTACTTTGCCGTATTGTGTCGTCCGTTTTTCGCAAGTGTCTACGTTTGCCGTCCTTGACACCGGAAGTGAAGTGTCTCTGCTACGAAGCGACATCTTTCACATGATTCATGAAGCCGATATCGTCAGTCTCAAGAAGAATGCCAGTACAGAGCTACGTTCGTTCGCCGGTCATTCAGTCCAGTCTTCAGGTGAAGCAGTCATCGATTTCTTCATCGGAGAGCAGCGTTTTCGCCAACGATTCCTTCTGGTTGACCGCAAGTTCCTGAAGTTCACCGTTCTGCTCGGTTCAGATGCTATTCGTCAGCACAGCATTACGCTCAACATCGCCGAAGAAAAACTCTACATCGGGAGCAATGTCCATTCCATGTTCTTCGATACGCAGGCAACCGTCCAGTCCTTCAACTACATCAAGCCATGGACATCGAAGCCGGTCGTTTTGCAGCTCGACAGACGGTACGCCGGGAGACAAGTCATCATACAGCCTCGCCGACAAGGTTACTGTGTCGATTGTGTCGCCGAAGTGAACTATCTTGGCCGAGTCGAGATTCCAGTATTCAACACGACCAGCCGACCGATGAAACTGTATCCAAGTTTGAAGTGGGCAAGTGTTCAACTTGTGACTGAAGAACAGCTAAGCCGACCGTCAACCAACGACTCAGCAGCACAATTCCACCAGCAAGCATCAACCAGCTACGATTGGTTCTCCCCTGAACGAAAGCGTCAGCTCCAGTCCCGATTCGATTTCAGCCACAGCTCGCGTGATCAAGAAGCCAAGCTGCGACAGCTCATCGAAGATTTTGCTGATATATTCGTGCTGAACGACGATGAACCACTTGGCAGATCTTCAACTTACCGTAACAAGATCGAGCTACAAGAAGGAGCAACACCATATCGAGGTCATCCATACCGCATCCCGCACGCCCTCAGGCAACAGACAGAGCAGCAACTTCGCCAGATGTTGAACCAAGGCATTATTCGCAAGTCTACTTCCGAGTGGGGAGCACCGATGCTCGCGTTGCGAAAGAAAGATGGACGCATCAGGATCGTCACCGATTTTCGCCAGCTCAATCTCCGGACCCGTTACAACAACATCCATCCTTTGCCGAGGATTTCAACAATCTTGGAAAGCTTCAGCCGTTCAAAGTTTTTCGGAAAGTGCGATCTTGGACATGGATTCTTCCAGCAAGAGCTACATCCAGACTCATGCCAGTACACTGCCTTCGTGACATGGGACAATCAATACGAATACACCGTTACGCCCCAAGGTCTACGTACGAGTGGACAAGCGTTCCAGCGATTGATGTCACTTGTCATTGAAGGGTTAACAAATACTGATGCCTATTAGGACGACGTCAACTTTCATGGAGAGACTTTCGCCGATTTTCTGCGTTACACGAGGGATCTGTTTCAGCGCCTGCGAGATCACAACCTCCGCATCCGACCTGAGAAGACCCAACTTGCCGTTCCTGAAATCAAGCTCCTTGGACACTGCATATCTCGCGAAGGAATCGCCGTCGATGAAGAGAAAATCAGTACCATCGTCAAATTTCCTGCCCCAGCAAACGAGAAGCAGGTCCGAAGCTTTTTGGGCCTAGCCGGATTCTACCGCCGATTCATTAAGGATTTCAGCAAGATAGCCGCACCACTTACTCGCCTCACACATAAGGGTGTCCAGTTTTACTTCGACGAACAATGCCAAGCAAGTTTCGATGAACTCAAGCGACTGCTAGTCAACGCTCCAGTCCTCGCTCGACCAGACTTCTCAGCCCATGCTGAATACATCATCCATGTCGATGCCAGCAACTATGCCCTTGGTGCAGTTCTTCTGCTTAAACGAAATGGTCAACCACATCCAGTCGCATATGCTAGCCGTCTACGAAGCAAAGCCGAATTAAACTACACCACCACGGAAAAGGAATGCCTATGCCTAATCTACGCACTGGACCACTTCAGGGAATATGTCTACGGAAGGCAGTTCGACGTTGTTACCGATCATAAAGGACTTTCCTATCTCCAGAAGTCAGTTTCTGCAAATCAACGACTACAGCGATGGGCACTCAAGATTCAAGACTACGCCGGACTGATGACAATCAAGCACAAATCTGGACAACTTCACAGCGACGCCGATGCTCTTAGCCGTATCCAACAAGTCAACCTTGCAGAAGTCTGTCTCGAAGAGCCAGCCATGAAGCGCCGCTGGGTCGCCGAACAGAAGCGTGATCAAGATGTCAGCCGAATCCGTCGTGCCATCATCACGAGTCAACAGGACAGCGAAGCCTCAAAATACATACTGCAAGATGATCTACTCTTCAGACGACCGAAGCATTCAACAAAGTTCCGAACAGATGAAAAGCTCCTAGTTGTGCCAACATCCCTTCGCAACGAAGTTTTGGCCGCGTACCACTCTACTCCTGTCGGATCACATCAAGGGATTGAACGTCTCTACAAGATTCTTCGAAAGCTTTTCTACTGGCCAGGAATGCATGATGACACCGAAGATTTCGTCAAGCACTGTCACGTCTGCCAGTCCATTGGTCACAGCAAGCGGAATCCGAAGAGAGCACCACTGAAGCCGTTGCCAATCACGACTGAGCCATTCAAGAGAATTGCCGTTGACATTGATGGAGAAATTCAGCCGACGAGCTCCAAGCAACACCGCTATATCCTCACATGCATGGACCACTTCTCTGGTTATCTGTTGGCCTTTCCACTGAAGAAGCAAGATGCAGCAACAGTAGCCGAGGTGCTCGTCAACAAAGTTTTCATGAAATTTGGTATCCCTGAAGCCATTCTATCTGATCAAGGGAAGAACTTCATGAGTAGTCTACTCGAAGAAATCTACGCGAAGCTCGACGTGAAACGTCTCCGCACAACCACTTACCACCCACAAACCAATGGCAAATTGGAAAGGATTCACCGCGACTTAAAGGCAGCCCTTGCCAAGTTCATTCAGAAGAATCATCGTCACTGGCATCTTTACCTACCATTCATTGTCTATTCACTCAATAACAGCCCCAACAAAGCCACTGGAGAAACACCGTTCTACCTGATGTTCCACCGAGACGGAAAGTTTCCTCATGAAGTCATTTTCGGAAGACATACCACAGAGGAAGACTACAGTTGGTTTCACATCGAAGACTACGTCGGTCGAGTCTCTTATGGAGTGAAGCAGGCACGAGAAGAAGCAGCGAGACGAACTGAAGAATACCACCAGTACCAGAAGAAATATTACGATCGTCAAGCCGAACTCCAGCATTTCAACATGGGAGATCGCGTCTGGTGCCGTCGTGTAGTTCCACTTCAAGGAATATCTTCAAGACTACAGTCTGAGTACGAAGGTCCTTACACCATTACCAAAGTCTGCAGCGACTACAACTATATCATCACCGACGAGGAAACAGGGAAGCAGAAGAAAGTCCACGTAAATCTACTGAAGCCCGTTCCTGAATCGTGCTGGCAGTACAATGGCGAAGACAAGCCTGCAGCCAAGTCAACTGTCAAGCACATCCAGCCTCAGCTTGAATTATCCCGTTCATCACTCCTGGAATCGCCGCTCTACGTACCAGTCTCACCACCAGCAGCAGAGAGTCAGCCTACGATTGAAATCAGCCAGTTGCCAGACAGTCAGTTGGAGAAAGGGACTACGGAAGAAGCTACAGTCACAACTGCGCCTCAAGCCGCCACCGACGAAAGTGCAACAGTCACCATTGCACAACCAGAAGAAGCTTTCGAATCATTCAGCGAAGAGCAACCCGTAGCCAGTCCAACGCCATCTCCACCGATCCTGTCACCGATGATTTCAACGCCAGTACGTCCGGTCATAACGCAACAGCCAAGATCAGCAGGGTCACCGTTTCCAGTACCACAGCCAGAAGCAAGAAGAAGAACAGCAAGAGACAGAAAGCCAACTAAGCTATTTGGAGATGTTATTAAATATTAGTGTTTTTGTTGTCTTCACTCTATTCGCTTACCTCAAGTCCTTAAATCCTGTAAATAGCTTGTAAAAATTGTTTTTGTTGATCCCTATCTTGGTGTCCCCTCCAAGATAAATCACTTTGTAAATAGTTTGTACAAAATTTTTGTGTTGATCCATATCTTGGTGTCCCCTCCAAGATAAATCGCTTTGTAAAATTTTAGTTTTAGTTGTAAATGCGAGGTCGCATTTTTTTTTTTTAAGAAGGGGCATATGTTGTATACCCAGTTTAAAGTCTTTTACCCCTAACTTGACCTGACCCGACCTCAGTTAATTACCAAGTTTCGTAATACCCATGCATGGGATTATAAGATAATAATTAAGATTCGAGGTATAAATACTTATGTATGCGATAGAGAAAGGCAGTCACATTTCAGTTGCCTTTCAGTCACCTTTGAGTGAGTTTGGAGCTAGTGTTGTCATGAAATAAATGAACCTTTGTCATACGATATTATATGACACTTAGTATGCCCATTTATTTTCAACCTCCCCCATCAGGAATAATAAGAAAAAAAGTAAACTTTTCTGCGGGTGGCTGGCCCGCATTCGTAACATAATCCATTTTTTTTTTCGAAATACAGCTATTATTCCAACAATTCCGAAAAATGCTATTTTCTGGTAAAAAAAAAAACAAGAAAAATCGGATAATGAGTTTTTTTCTACTGAGATACATATAAATTTGATCATGGACTGAACCGGACTGACAAACTATATGGCCTATCGTCAAAAGAGATATGGCTTATAGAGATGATTAGCCTGGCGAAGACTGTATCTGGTGAAGCAGAACCAATTGTCTGGATCAAATATTGATTGATTGTCTTGTTTTAAGAGGATCTAGTGGAAGCACTGGCCAAGAGAAAACTAATTCTTCCCTCAGTGTTTCCGGTATCCTTTCGACAAAGATTAGGATTCACTGGCACATTCTGGTCCTTCACCTTGCGATGGCTGTTACGTAAAACCTTCGCAACAGCTTGTTCTGACAGAAGAACTTTGCATCCGCCTTTAGTGACGTTACCTGCCGCTTCTGATTGTAAGCTCCCGCCGATTCCCTCATCAAAACGCGCTGCGAGCTACCCTCATCAAAATGCGCAAATGTCGGCTTCTTTTGAATCAATCCCCTGGGTATTCTTCCCCCTGCTTAATTGCTAATTCTTCCCCCTGCTTAATTGCTACCGGCGACCAAGTCGATTTCAAACGAAACCTTTGGTCTTGTTTTAAGAGAATCTAGTGGAAGCACTTGCCAAGAGAAAACTAATTCTTCCCTCAGTGCTTGCGGTACCCTTTCGGCAAAGGTTAGGATTCACTGGCACATTCTGGTCCTTCACCTTGCGACGGCTGTTACGTAAAACCTTCGCAACAGCTTGTTCTGATTGAAGAACTTTGCATCCGCCTTTAGTGACGTTACCTGCCGCTTCTGATTGTAAGCTCCCGACGATTCGGAACTAATTTTACCCTCATCAAAATGCGCAAATGTCGGCTTCTTTATATTAATCCCCTGGGTATTCTTCCCTCTGCTTAATTGCTACCGGCGACCAAGTCGATTTCAAACTAATAGGCGGGTCTTGGGCGTAGTGAAGGATTTTGTATGGGAACTGACGTTTATATCAACTTACGTGTATGTCTACTGACGTGTATGTCTACTGACGTGTATGTCTACTGACGTGTATGTCAACTGACGTGTATGTCAACTGACGTGTATGTCTACTGACGTGTATGTCTACTGACGTGTATGTCAACTGACGTGTATGTCAACTGACGGAAGGCTTCTAGGGTGTTGTCGAACGGACGGATTTCTAAAATATGTCAACTGACGTTTATGTCAACTGACGTGTATGTGAACTGACGGTATGCGAACTGACGTGTTGGTGAACTGACGTGTATGTCAACTGACGTGTTGGCCAACTGGCGTGTATGCGAACTGTCGGATTTTTGTTTTGTGCGAACTGACGTATATGCCAACTGACGTGTTGCGGTAGTGACAGCGACCCGTCCCTGTCACTACCCCCACCCGTCGATTCACCCACCCATCAATACGCCCAATCCAAAAATCCGTCGATTCACCCACCCGTCGATTCGCCCACCGTCGATTCGCCCACCCGCTGATTCACCCACCCGCTGATTCGCCCACCCGTCGATTCGCCCACCCGTCGATTCGCCCACCCCTCAATTCGCCCACCCGTCGATTCACCCAACGTTCTGTTGCTTGAGCGTCGATTCACCTAATTCTATGACCCGTCGATTCGCCCACCCGTCACAAGACCCAAAAAATCCTTCACAACCCCCACTTTTTACGCCAGCTCGCTTACCCGTCACAAGACCCAAAAAATCCGTCACAACCCCCACTTTTTACGCCAGCTCGCTTACCCGTCTCAAGACCCAAAAAATCCGTCATAACCCCCACTTTTTACGACAGCTCGCTTACCCGTCACAAAACCCAAAAAATCCGTCAAAACCCCCACTTTTTACGACAGCTCGCCCACCCGTCATAAGTACCAACAAATCCGTCACAAGCCCCACTGAATACGGCAGCACACTTACCCATCATAAGACCCAAAGAATCCGTCACAACCCCCACTTTTTCCGTCGATTCGCCCACTTCTCAAAATCGACCTCTGATCCAGCGCGACTCTTATCATTGAACGCAGCAAAGAAAGTGATCGAGTCGCAGGGGGTCCGATTTAAATAAGGGTGAAGTCAATACAGCTTGAGCCAGAATGATCAGAAGCATTATAAAAGACCTCGGTTCTGATAATGAAAGATGGAATGGAGAGGATGAATGCAAGAGTAAAACATGAGATGAAGGAGCTACCGTATTTTGAGGTACAACATGTACCGACAGCGGTAGGCTACGTATTGGAAATGTGAACTTAATCACTCAGCTTTTAAGCCTTATAAGAAACTTTACTATTTTTAATCCGATTAAAATTTGATTGGTGCTCCCCAATATTTTTGGTCGGCAGACATGACCAAAGTTTCCGACGGGATCCCAGAGGATGATACTTATGAAACTAATATAGCTGGAATCCTGAAGCTCAAGGAATATTATGATCCATGTTATGCTTCCTCATCGATGGCCCTTGTCAGACGAATCGGAAGACGACTGTACTAATTGGTCGGTATCTTTACAGGCTTTAATAGAAAAGCTGGCCGACGACAATGATAAGTCAACTTTTTCACTCAAGTTTTTACCGGATTTATGTGTAATTGCAGTAGTTCTGGGCTTTGTCTGACTTTAGCTGAATCGGTCCAGCATGAAAAATGGGCTGACACTCATAATGCCCGCGATCACAATGCCCACGACTCAAAATGCCCACGGCTAAAAATGCCCACGGCTCAAAATGCCCACGGTTCAGAATGCCCATGATTGTACAGTTTGAGGTGTTCAGGTATTAAACTGGAGCTAGTGATGAATGTGACACAAAAGGAGCGGACCGAGTATCAGAATGGGAATAATCTTCCATTGAAACTTTTGACGATTTTTGTCTTCCCTGAGAGCATTTTAAACTGTGGGCATTTTGGACCGTTGACATTTCTGACGATTTTGATTTCAGGGTCTACAACCTGAATTATGGCATTTTTTTACCGTGGGCATTTTGATTGTGGGTATCGTGGTGATTTTGTGACCCACCCAAGAAATATATTTGATAGACCGATTTTGCTTGTTTGTTTAAGGTTATCTCGCCCCTATCTCGGCACTCTAATCGATTCTGATCAAACTTTTCTGATCAAACAGCCTGTTACTTGGCCATAGAACAAAGCTTTAATCAAGCAAGAGAACAAGAGCTGTAAGCTCATATGGCACCTGCAAGCCTTGGTAAAAGGATGAAAGTAGGAATTCGCCGGTTCGTGGGTTTGTTTTGATCATTTGTAAGCAAAACCCTTGAAATAAGAATTGTGACGAACCTAATCACGAGAATGTATCGTTTGGTAATTTTTTTTTCACTTGGCTGTGATGATATGCACTTTAAGGGCGCTAGAAATTCATCTGTAATCAAAACCTTCGAGGCGAAAATTACCCTGGGATATATATAGTTTGGTGAAAAGTATTTTTTTTACTTTCCGGTTAAGATGCGCACTTTAAGGGTGCCAGAAATTCATTTCTAAGCAAAACCCTTGAGGCAATAATGATCATGGGGTCATGGGGATCATAAAAATGTAGGTTTTGCTTAAAAGTGTTTTTGTACTTCGCGGTTAAGATGAGTAGGCTACTTTAAGGGATGGTCGGATTAGGGAAGTGACAATTTCTAAGCCAATCTTGTCAAGTCTCTAATGTTCAAGCCAAGTTTCATCGTCCTAGCACATGTGGGTCTTGTGACGGGTAAGCGAGCTGTCGTAAAAAGTGGGGGTTGTGACGGATTTTTTGGGTCTTGTGACGGGCAAGCGAGCTGGCGTAAAAAGTGGGGGTTGTGACGGATTTTTTGGGTCTTATGACTGGTGGGTGAATTGACGGGTGGGCGAATCGAGGGATTTCAGAAGTGGGTGAATCGACGCCTCTTGAAACCGAGGTTGGGCGAATCGACGGTGGGCGAATCGACGGGTGGGCGAATCGACGGGTGGGTGAATCGACGGGTGGGTGAATCGACGGGTGGGCGAATCAGCGGGTGGGCGAATCAGCGGGTGGGCGACTCGACGGATATTTTGGGTCTTGTGACGGTTAGGCGAACTGTCGGAAAAAGTGGGGGATGTGACGTATTTTTTGGGCATTATGACGAGTGGGCGAATTGACGGGTGGGCGAAAAGACGGGTCCCCCTCCAAAACACGTCAGTGATCCTCAGGAGGAGCAATAAAACACCGCTTTAAGGACTCAAACAACAATTCAAATCCTGTGTCAACCAATCACGGCGATTCGTTGGGGACAGCTGTGGTGCCGCTTCCGGCTCTTCCGCTAGGAAAACGGCGATTTTGCGTCGGCAAGGAGTGTTAGTCATCAAGAGTACCGGACGCAAGTTGAACCGGACGGTTTCAAATGTGAGCAGACCCTAAGGTATAAAATCGCAAAATAATTATCTGGGTTTGGCAACAGTGTTCTAACTCAGTTCTAACTCATGGTACGAAATTTGAAGGCTCAGTTGCGAACCGACTCCCAACCAGGCGACTTCGTTTTTCTTATCGAGTTATTCGGACTTCCGATTTCATTTTCAATTCGAGAAGAAGTTAGTTGTGTTTTGCGAGTGCGCGATATTTCGGTCAACTGTAGGTTCATTTTACTAGTCCATTGTGGGGTTTCTACTACTTTCCGTTTTTTTCTTGGTGTTCATTTTTGTAGAAATGGTCTCTGTGAGGTTGAACAGGACAAATTCTGGGGGTTTGAATCGGTTATTATTGTAGAGGTCCGGTTGAACCCCACTCTGTCCGGATCAAAATATTTACCAGTTTCTGCACTTTTAAAAACAGGATAAAAGTTCCCAAGCTCCCAAGCTTCCGATATCAACTGCTTCTAGTGGAAAATGTCGTGTTCCACTCCTACTTTTCTACAATAAATATAAACTTTATTAGCCTTGTGGTACTAATTATTCTTCCATATTCAGAGCTCATTTTAACAATGTCCGGTTCAAACACCACCTGTATGAACCAACCCCATCGGCGGGGCTGAACCGGACGGTTTAAAAAAAAAATAATAGCGCCAAAACGATTGGAAATTAAATTATCTAACAATTAGAGAACATACCTAGTCTCATTACCTGTCTTTTCCAGTGTTCAAAAAGCTTCCAACTTCTACAGAAATGGAATTATCAGCCAATAACGAAAAACGCACGGTACAACCCCGACCTCCCCTACGCCATAGGGGGAAAGCCGTTGTATAGGGCAATATTTTCTAGCGTTTTGTCATCTTCTCTCCAGTTTTAGTTTTACAGTAGAGGTGTGCTTATTTGAACACTTCTCTAACTTTTTTCACTACCCTGGCTTTTCCACTTGCTTACAAGACAATGAAATCGAAAGGAAAAATAACCAACGTGATATGAACTGACAGCCAACTGATTCAAGGTTGTCCTTGCCCATCCTGGCTCCGACTTTGAGTAAAAAACAATCAATTTTTAAAAAGGCTTTTTCTTTACGAATGACTCTGCAGGTTTGAACGCCATCTATTTGGTTAAATTACGTTCAGCCGAGCAAAATGGAATGAATACCAGATGGCGGTTAACAGCAAAGTAATAGCAAGTATTAAAATAAACAGTCGCACATCCGCATATATCGAATGTATGAATGGATTAACTGTCTTTGGCGAGTATTTTGCAGCAAACGTTGCCTAGTATGGATTTTAGTTTTTTCTTCGGCGACCGTTCACTGTTAGGCGACGATCCCATAGAGCGTGTTCCACCCTTCTAACAATAGTAACTGTTAGTTCCTATTTTATTCCAGCTTCATGAAAAGTTACTATGTTGGCCGTTCCAGCCTTCTCGAAATAGTTACTAATAATCAGGGGCGTCGCTATGGGGGGGGGGGGTGGTACCCCTCCTCGAAGAAAGAAAAAAGCTAATCTGGGCGCTCGCAGAGCGCCCAACCAAAGAAAACTAGCTAAAGTGGACCTTCGCAGAGCGCCCGACGAAAAAGTTCAGCTAAACGGGAGCTTACTCAGGAAAGCCTATTGAGAGGCTGGCAGTGCGCCCAACAAATCTGTAAGGGTAGTTCAGGGTTACCAAGAAACTGAGTTGACATCCAGCTTGGACCTAGGCTGTTCCTGGTTCTCGAGCGTTTGAGACTCCAGGAATTGGATTCTCAGTCGCATGTTTATCGCTAATTAACAAGGCCGTGTGACTGGACCGGAAGGGCAGAGCCCAGAGGTCAAATATTCTTTCAGCCAAAGCTGACTGCCAGTCACATTTGACAGTGGAAAACGGATACGTCAGCCGAATTTTATTAAGAGCTATATTTCGGCCCTTCTTGGCAAGGGTCCTCTTAAGGCTTAAAACCACCCAAGTTGGAAAAACGAACTTGTGGAAAAACCACAAGCTCGTTTTTCGAACTTGAGCGGTTTTGAGCCTGCAAATAGGACCCTTGCTAAGAAGGGTTGAAATATAGCTCGAATAAAATTCAGCTGACGTATCCGTTTTGCACTGTCAAACCGCCGTGTGCGTAGCGAAGAGCAAGAAACGTCACTGGCGCAACATGCAACGTTGTGATTGGTTGACATAGGATGTGAGTCAAGTTTGAGGATTCGTTTGGGAATTGGGCGACGTTTCTCGTTCTTCTCGAGGTTCACTGGCGTGTTTCGGACTTAGTCTTACAGAGTAGGCGATTGAGCGGATTGTCAATACTATAACGCTGGAACTAGGCTACTGGTTGAAAATAAATATAGAGACTAGGCGTGATGATGTTGTCGCTCGTTAATGATTTAAGTGACGCTAGGTAAAAGATATGAGTGATAGAATGAAATAGTGTATGTTTTCAGCTCTATGTAGCCTACTTTCACTTTTTTCCGAGGAAACATGGCAACAAATTGCGAATATATTTCATTTACAGAGAAGCACATTATACTGCAAATAAGTGGAACTAAGCAGGAGTAATTAACACTAACTTCACAACAACTCACGAGATCACAGCTAAACCTCACACGCAATTCACCGAATAATCACCAGGCATAAGTTGACCCAGACTAAATAGCATCCCATTTTGTACCACGCTACTCCTTTTACTCATTTACTCATAATATAGCGCCAATGATCGACTTAAAGAAAAATTAACAAACAAACATCTTGTGACACTTAAAATAACTGTGCCGGAAGAAGTACGGACGCAGTTGTAACAAATAAAGTTAAATAGGCACATTTCTACCAAGGAACCATGGTTTTTCGTCGCCACTCGTCATTTCAGAGGGTATGTAATTCGCCTTACTCCAATTCAGTGCTCCGAGCGGACTAGTTTCTGATGGTCCCTCATTGCCTCATTATCAACACTTGTGAAATTCGGCTTTATAAGGTAGTGAGCACAACATATCAGCTTTTACTTTCTACCCCAATTTTTACCCCTATTGCTGGGGGAGCAGGTTGCAGATTTTCTTCTCAGCAACTTGTGGATCTATTTGCTTCATCTGCCATAAGTGCTGATAATGCAGAGGCTTCATTTGCATCCCCTAGGGGGTAGGAGCTACCCATGAAAAATCCTACAATCTGCGAGAAACGAAGTGATTTGATAAATTATAACAGGCAGTTGTGAAAAGGTGATCTTAAGAAGGTCTCCCACCCAACTTTGACCTTTTTTAAGCCGAGCTAATGACCTTGAATGACGTAGCTGTTCCACTTACAGGTCTTCCTGAAATAACGCCCCTGTGATCATGAGACGATGGGGGACCTTTGGAATATAGTCCGCTTGCAAGCGCTGAACTGGAATATGTTCCAGTCCAGTTGGAATATGTTGCATATTTTATATTATTCCATAAGAGTCGACAGTATGTCTCAAGTCCACGCAAATCAATTTTGACTGCCCCAAAAAACTTAACTCGTAAAACTTGATCGGTGAAAGAATCTTTACAGATTGTAGTAGTTTTGGGCGATATTCGATGTTATGCGAAGTTGAAGCACCACGTTTTTTCGTAATTGATTTTTTGTATTATTCGAAGTTTTTAACAAAAGATGATTCAAAATGCTATTTGGCCACAGTTTTCGTTTTCATAAATTTTGGCGAACCGAGACATATTTGAGATATCGACCAGTGAAAATCTTGATATATCGAAAACCCACATATCGCCCAGCACTAGACTGTGGAGAAATTACAGGGACGACTTTATCTCCCGAACGACGACGAAAAAAACATGTGTCTTTTTTCCACTGAGCTTCAGCGGAAGAGATGCAGCCTCCCATGGTTGACACAATTCTCCGCATTACGACCAGTTCAGAGCCACCTAGCGGCTTAGTTCCTATTAGTCCCCCAATGATCCTCACCATCATCAACGTTTAAAAAAAAACCCAGGATATGTCTACACCTGGTGTACACTGTAAAAAGTTTCTCCGAGAATTGAAGTTAACTGCAGTATTTGCTACTGGGATTAATCTTATCTCTACTGGTATAAGATTAATCCGAATTAGAGATAATCTTATCTAAGTAGATTCAAGATTAATCCCAGTAGTAAATGCTGCAAGATTTTTTTTTTAACAGTGTACTTCTGCAGCAGAAAAAAAGGTATCAGCCTCCATGACGACATTAGATTTGCGCTACCTTCCATTTCAAAAAGACTTTTCTTTTCCGTTAGTTAACTTCTGGATCTTTTGAACTATATCAGTGTGATGGTCCATGACACTGATACAGTTCAAAAGATGAAATGGGTGTCTTAACGCCACCGCGGTTTAGCGCCACCGTATGTTTTTCGCCACCCAGGAAATCTTGCATCAGCAAGAGGATTAGTTGGGTCAGGCGAAAGGGTCAAATATTTTGGTAGGTTCTTCGCCACCGTATGTTTTCCGCCAACTCATTAGTGCAGGTAGCTGGTTCATGTAATTCCAGATCCAAATCCTTAAATGCGAAGAGGGTGTGAATGAATGAATGAATGAATTTTATTACCCGTAAAGTGAAAGACACAAAATACGGAGTATTTTAGAGACAAAAGGATAAACAACGAAAATAACAAAACAAACAAACTAACAAGACAACAAGAACAAACTAACCAGCATCTATAAGAAAAAAGGGCCGCAGAGGGTCGTAAACGTGAACCAAATTGATAGTCTTCTTACACAGGTCGGCACTCGAAGTCTGAATCCGAGAAGGTACGTCTATGAGTCCAAATCGAGCAATGACTTTTCTGTTTCGGTGCCATCTAGGGAGCCGGAGGAGGAATTTACAATATTTGAAATAAGCTACCCGCAGTGTCTGGCGATCTTTCTTACGAAACAAATGAGCCATGCCGACTAAAAACAGAAGCACAGGGGCACAATAAGCGTTATAAAGCATACAAAGACCGTTGCGGTTATAACGGCTTTTGTTTGGCGATATTTTCCCGTAAGCCACGCGTAGGCTTTTTACGGCTCTATTGACTAGGGAAGAACACGTCGTGGAAAGCGTTGGGCCGAAAGACAGACCAAGCCAGCTGACGGACGAAGAACATGGTAGAACTGCTGCTCCAGCAACAAGTGGAGCGACCGGATAAGGGCTATTAAAACAAATAAACTCACATTTAGACGCATTAACTGATAATCCAATCTTAGACAGTTCCTTCGTTAAAACACTAAGGTTAGCAAGTAATCCGCGGCGAGTCCGGGCAACAAGCAGAACGTCATCAGCATATGCAACGTGAGACAAACCAATATCACCGTAGAAAACTGAACATTTAAGGGGACGCAGGCACGAGGCAAGGACACATTTAAATATACTAGGAGACAATACAGCTCCTTGCCGAACTCCCTTATTAATTTTTACCGGGTCAGAAGTTTGGCCATTCCAAGTCACCCGAATTTCAGACTTTGAATACCAAAAAGACAATAAACGTACTAGGGAAGGATTAACACCCGAGGACCTAAGGGAAAATAAAGCCTGGGAATGCACAACATTGTCGAAGGCCCCAGAAATGTCAACAGTAAGACAATATAAGGGCATCCTCAATTTTACGGCATCTTTCATGAGCCGGCTTAGAACATGATGCGCATGGGAGCAACCGATACCTCTCCGGAAACCAAACTGAAAAGGCGTAAAATCACATTTCGACTCAATTTCAGGTAATAATAAATGTTCAAGCAGCTTACTTAAGAAACACGATACGGTAATCGGGCGATAATTTGCACATGACGTAGGGTCCTTACCACGTTTTAGGATTGACGTTACACGACCACAAAGAAAACTATCAGGAACAAGTGATTGCGCTAGGCAAGACTGGAAAAGTATTTGTAAATGGTTAAGTAGAGAAGGACAGTCATGGGCAAAAAATCGGTAAGAAAGGCCATCAGCATCAAGGTTATTTGAACGCTTAATTTTTCTTAAAGCCTGTCGAATGTCAGACAAGGCTACAGGCTGCACATGAGCCTGCAGGAGACGACACGGTAATAGCGCTTTGAGCAAATTAAAATTAGTGTTTACCGCCACCAACGCTAACTCTACGTTAATCCTGGCTAAGACGAAGACTGAGCTTAATGTTTCACACAATTATTTATTTCAAGTCAAACTAAAGAAACTGTACAACTTCAACAATTCAAGGCCCCCAAACTATTCAAATTTCAAAAGGTGAGAAATCGCCCGCAGAAATACGTCTCTTGAAGACCGTTAACAATGTAAATGTCATTTTCTTTCACACTCTTTGTTTTAAGTATTTCCATGAGTATTTCTCTTGTCACTTAATCCGGTTGGCGCTCGACACCCCATCAAAATATTAGGTTTGAAAAGATTTGACCCTACCCTCTGGAGGAACTAATGACGTAAGATTTCCTGGGTGGAGGTAAACACCCTTTTCACATTTAAAGATTTCAATCTGAAACTACCTGCACAGGCTACCTGTGCTACCTGAATTAAAAGTTGGCGAAAAACATACGGTGGCGGAAAACCGCGGTGGCGTTAAAACACTGCTACCCAAAAGATACATGATGGATGCTAATTATGAGACCAGGGAGACAAATGAGGCTAATCCGCTTAGAGCAATGAACTGGTATGAGGCCAATTTCCCACCAAATAACTAGGAAATGTTAGGTGGAACAGGAGTACGTATATCCTGATTGGCTTCTTCAGATCAAGCGTTACAGTTGTGTTTAGTTAAATGTTCCAGCGCCTCCTTCTAGACGAACTCCCCGTAACGCTTTCCAGTGACTATCAGTCGCGTTACGAAGGTTAATAACGGGTACCGGATGGTGGCCACCTAACAACCTTCTAGATGAGCCACCGTTAAATGCATAAATAGTTAAACAGAAAAGGGTATCAGTTAGTTATTCTTCTTTTTGTTTTTGAATTGTCTTGCCAAGTTAAAATTGTATCTTGTGTGTGCTAATTAACTTCAAATAAATAGATTCTTTCACAGAAAAACCCAAAAAATCACGTTTTTGGGATCCCAAAACGTTAGTGACGGATACCTATGTCATCGTAAAAGTTGTCCGTCTGTCCGTCCGTCCGTCTGTCTGTAAGCACGATAACTCTCGAAGGGAATGAGATATTTTGATGAAACTTGGTGTGAGGATTCTTTGGGTCAAAAGTAAGGTCAAATTCGTAGATGGGCACTGTAGCCCTACATTTAGGGGTGGGGGAAGGAGTTTAAATTAAGGGACAAACAAAATATTTTGAAACAGCTAATGTGATAGTCGATTATGGGGTAAGAAGACATGCTGAACACGATAGTGAAAACCATTTTCCCGCCGGACAAGTAGTTCGCCCCGAATCCAGCCAAAACCGGAAAGTTTGTTAAAAGTAAAAGTTTTATTTGAAGTTAATTAGATGCTCGATTTAGGCGTAAGAAGAAATGCTGAACACGATGGTGAAAACCATTTTTGACCGTACAAGTAGTTAGCCCGGAATCCGGCCGATGCAAGCGAACGGAGGTTAGGAGTTTTGCGGAGCATCGCAATTCGTTACCCCTACAAACAGCAATATCGTAGTAAAGCCCCGAAGATGAAATTTACACAGTGAAAGTCGATTGTTCAAGTTCAAGTTCAAGTTCTTTTATTGTTTGGAAATACATATTATAAAATAAATACATAACGTCCCCAGCAGGGAGACTGGCTCGAAAGCCGGGCGACACACATGATAAACGAACAAACCCAGAAGAAACAGATGCCATCACACTTCTCACTCCATCTAATACCCCAAAAAAAAATATTTACCAAATTTTTTTTTGTATTTTATAAATAATTATTATCCGATAGCTGAACGGCCGGGAGCTACTCACTAATATTCATTAATAAGTATAGCTTTAATTTTAGTTTTTAATGTTATGAGTGACAGACTCTGATTAAAACACGATTCATATTTATTCCAATATTTAGTAATAATATTTTTAGGGGAAAATCTTGATCGCTCGGAAATAATTAAAGTTTAACTGAAAAGGACTGGGATAGGACAATCTAGTTACCCATCCCTGATTCACTTAAATTGGCTTGAAGACCCGCTGAAATTACGTTACTTGGTTGTTCCGCTATTCAGGAATAATTGATTTTCAAATAGTGGAATTTCCGTGTGATGTGTAGTACCTCTTATTTGTTGTATGCCTTACAAGAAAGATTTATGACTTTTTTTTGTTCAGGCACTAAGCGATCTTCACCAATATCGCCACTGCCCACTGAAAAGCCTTGTTTGTGTTTAGATAAAAATTTCTCGCGTCATAGTAGAATTTTCGCTGTGGGGACAGCCGCAGATATTCTGAACGTCATAACTAGAGCAGATAGTGGAAAACAAAAAAGTCCCTTTGCAGAATCCAAATAATTCAGTGTATTCGACTAAATGACACAAAAATAAGTTGGCTTTTCAGTTAAACTTTAAAGGCATAGGAAGCTTGCTTGAAGGACAACGAGTATTGTACGGTCGGACTGAAGGAGGGCCTGGAAAAAATGATTTAAAGCAAACTGGTAGCAAATCCTTTAGATAACGGACACGGAAAAGTATACAATGAAAAACTAGATTTGTCTAACAGGAATGATATTGAAATAACTGTAAAGACTTTTAGTTGGAGATTTACCAGGAAGAGAAACTGGGGAATAAAATAACATCTTGAGGATTCTCATTGCTTTGTTTTGTAACTTCACAATAGGAGAAATATGAGACTGAAACGTACTCAAATAAATAATCGAACAATAATTAATATACGAATGAACAAGAGAAAAATAAATTGATTTTAAAGCAGAAAAAGGAAGAAAAATTTGAGACGATGCATTACACCTACGTTCCTTCCTAACTTAAGTCTTAGGCTAGCGATGTGAGCTTTCCAACTTAAATTCTGGTCAACAACGACTCCAAGATACCGAGTTGTCTGCACTCGATGGATTTTTACTAATTGGCCTCCAAATGTGACTTCAACCTCTTGTAACGTTGGTACAGCAGTAGAAGTTCTTGAAAAAACCATAAAATGAGTCTTCGAAGTGTTGACAACCAATTTGTTACAGTGGAACCAGTGAAGCATCTTCCTCAGTGATAGTTGGAGATTTGATCTTAGAGATTGCTGATCTATGTCGCAGGTAGAGCTGGCTGTATCATCAGCAAACAGTAAACTGAGATCCATATCAGTCCTATGGCAGGCTAGGCTTAGAGGGAGATCGTTTACATAGATGAGAAATAACAGTGGTCCAAGTATGGACCCCTGAGGAACTCAAACGGCATTTGATAGGTTTTCTTCATCTGAAATGTAGCCATTCGCATCCAGAATTTGTTTTCTGTCCTTTAGGTAAGATTCAATTAGAAGACTCGCTTGTCCTCTAACACCGCAATTATGTAGCTTAGATAGTAGTATTTTGTGAGAAATAGTGTCGAAGGCTTTTTTTATGTCCACGAATATTGTTGCAGGTAGCAGACCTTTATCCATGGCATCATTCAAGAACTGGGTTAGCTTTAATATTGCCTGTTCTGTAGAATGTGAAGCCCTGAATCCGAATTGAAATGGGCTGAAAAAATTTGTTCTCTTCAAAAAACTAGTCAACCTGTTATATAATAATATACACTTCTCAATAACTTTGCTAAAGGCGGACAAAATTGAAATAGGTCGATAATTAGACGGATCTTGCTTGTTTCCTCCTTTATGTAGGGGAATAACTCGAGCAGTTTTCATCATTTCAGGGAAAGATCCGTGCTTGAAGCATAGGTTGACCAGATGAACTAGCACTTGAGCATAGCAATCAATGGTTTGTTTCAGTAGATACGTTGATAAGCCATCAGTTCCTTCAGAGTGTCCGTTCTTCATGATCTTTACCAGATTCTTGAGTTCCGCTTCGGTCACGGGAGAGAGAAATATAGAAGAATCGACGGGCTGTGGTAGAAAGTCGCGAAATCCGGATTCCACATCCAAGCGGTCATTCGAATTACTGTTTACGGTAGCCTCTCCAATCCTAGCAAAGTGCTGGTTCATTTTCTCTGCTACCTTTTGCTTTCCATTCACTGTAGATCCATCCGATGCATTCACTGATTCGGGCAGCCCTTGACTTTTGCTTTTGTTAAGACACTCGTTAATTATTATTGTCCAGGTCTTTTTTGGAGATCCTTCGGCTTCGTGAAATAGCTTCTCAAAATGAATCTTTTTCGCCCATCTTATCAGTCGCGTAAGACGGTTTTTATAAGATTTGAATGTAGTTGCGTTACTCGATGTGGGAGAATTTATATATTCAGCGTAAAGTCTAATTTTTTCCTCAATACTTTTAAGCAAGCCTCCTGTTATCCATGGCTTCACGGGTACCTGGTACTTCTTGCCCTCTTCTTCACAAGAGGGCAAGATTCATTTAAAGCATTCTGAAATGTTTCAGTTAACGACCTGGATACAAATTCAACGTCATCCGACTCCAAGCATTGTGACCAATCAGTACAAAGTAACTTGGCATTTAATAGCTTAACTGAACTTTGATCTATCCTTCTAGATTTTTTCACTTGACCCTTTTCACCGGAATACCGAAGAAACTCGCTCATAAGAATAAAATGATCAGACACGTCCGTAAGAATTACGTCACACGACCCAACAGGGAAATTTACAAGTTGATTAAATTAAATTAAATTAAATTTTATTTATAACCCGTCTAGGTAAAGACGGAGTATGGTAAAAAGATGAAAAAAAAGAGAGAAACAAAACAACAACAGCAACAACAACAGATGGTTTGTCCTTTGAGTATTGACGGTTTCTTGGTTGTCTCGTCTTTATGTTCATTCGTTTTTTGGGGAGGTTATTTCCTGGATGTCCCCTTTCTCGGGACCGGATGGTGGTTGTTATATTGTATAGCCTACAGTTGTGTATGACCATGTTGAGTTGTATTTTTTTTAATTTAGTCTTCTGGCCATCGAGCCTGCTCTCTGCCATGAAGTTTTGTGAAATTATTTGTTGACTTTATTTTAAAATTAAATGAACCTGAACCTGAACAGCAACCAAAATAATTAATCTTCAGTAAACCGGAACATCATGGAGCTCCATGGGTGGTTACAACTGTCCTTCATCCTCTTGATGGATCTTAGGACAGCCGCAGACGGATCAGCTATACAGAACTTTTCGATGAGATGGCTATTCCTTGTCCATGGGGGGAGGCGTAGCAAATATTTGGAAAACCGAAAGAAAATGGAACGAATTTGACGAAGATTTTCGTTACTAAAGATTGTCCAGAAAGGGGAAAGGTACAGAACGTGCCCGAAGAGCAGTGGCATTGTAGGAGTAGGCAAGAATCTTTCGGTTGAATCGCAACTTTCCGGAAACGATCCGGGCATAAGCTCCACTGATGCGCTTCAGCAAATGGGCTATCAGTAATTTTCGAGTGGTCTTAACTGAATCTCCGATCGGCAGTCCTAGGTACGTCAGACTGGATTTGCTCTGGACTTGGCATCCTATAAGGTCGATGATCGTTGGCTCACTCGAATGATTGTTGAACATCAAGAATTCCGTTTTTCCCTTGTTGAATTTAAGTCCAATGCCAGCATATTCCGAAACTAGTGACTGGAAAGCACTTTCGATACCATTTGTAACACGACTAAGGTTCAGAATATCATCAGCATATGCTATTACTGAGCAGTTGATGCTATCATCGAAAAAAGTGCAAGGTGTTTTGGACTGGGCGTTCAGGACAGCATTGTCAAATAATGTAGGGCTAGTAATGGCTCCTTGCCTGACTCCTTTAAAAATTCTGACTTCAGGAAGTTGTAGATTGAATTCTAAACTGCTAAAATTTCTACACGTTTTGTCACATTGGACGACTTTCAACTTTGCTCGAAGATTGGCATACATGTCTTTCATCACTCTGATGACCCCAGATTGTACGCCACGAGTGCGAAGCTCTAACAATGCTTGTGGATGAACGACAGAATCAAAGGCTCTTTTAACATCATGACCCGCCAACGCCAATGAAGTTTTCGTCCGATCAGCTTCCTGGAGAATAGACGCCAACGCAAAGAGAGCATGAGCGCATCCCAAGCCATAACGAAAACCGAATTGGTAATCTGGCATGTAGCAGTTTTCAGTAATTTCTTTGATGACAAGAAGCTCCATGACTTTGCACAAAGTCGGGGAAACGGTGATAGGGCGATATGACGAGCATTGAGTTGCAGGTTTTCCCTTTTTGCACAAAGGGGTCAACATACCAACGCAGAATGAGATCGGAACTATCCCTTGAGCAAATATCATCTGGAACAGTAGGTGTAAATGATCAAGAAGACCCTCACTCCCATTGACAAGATGAAGAGCGCAGATTCCATCAGATCCTGCTGACTTCTTCTTTTTCAGCTTCTGGATAGCTTGTTTTATTGCATCCCGAGTGACAATGTAATCTCCTTTCGCCGGGTCATGGTCAAGAACGGTTTCAAGCTTCGTTTCGAATGCATTTTCTAAGAGAGGGTCAGGTGAATAAAATTGGCTTCCAAAGTACTGTACCCACTCGGAACTAGGGATGGTAAATTTGATTTCATCCGTGTTTTTGGAGACTGGCTTAAAGGTTTTCCAGAGTAGATTGGGATAATCGACAATTTTTGCACAGTAGTCTGCCCTAATATTTGCTCGATGTGCAGTCAGCTCCCGAGCAAACTTCTTTTTGGTGGATAGTCTGATGGCATTAAGCCACCCTTTACGAGGTCTTTCCGCCTCGTTCCATATCCTCAACCAGAATTTGGCATCTTGACACGCATCTCTCAGTGATTTGTTTTTTGACCAGCCAGATTCTTCAGTGCCTTTTCGAATGTGCCGTGTGGGAACAGCAGACTTCTCGCCAACGCGCATGGCATGTGTGATTTCGGAGCAGTATATATTCAGCCTTATGCGTGCTTCTGAAGAAGGCTTGCTAACGTTCCTTTGGAGAAGACCGAACGGAACTTTAATCTTTCCAAGAATTTCATCAGAGGCTGCCTGGTACATTACCGTGTCTATCCTCTTCCAATCTTTCAAGGTGTATCGTCCATTCGACGTTGCTTTTTCCTTTGCGATCTTAGCAGAGATCGGAAGTTCTGCACTCAAAGGTAAGTGGTCCGATGTCAATCCATCTGACAAAACCTTGACACACAGTGTTGGAATAGGGAAGGGTACGATGATGTGATCCAGGTCTGAGACGGAACCGCTATTATGTATGTAAGTGTAGGCACAATCCTTTTTTGCAACTGAGTATCTTTCAGGGAGGATATCAAGGAGCATAGAAGATCTTGGCGATAGAGGGTCTGTCAAATTGCAGTTGAAGTCCCCAAGGACGATACAAAATAGATTCTTCTGCTGGGCTCTAGTAATGCACTTAGCAAGTTTCGAGCAAGCAAGAGAAAAGCTCCGCTCCGACTCCTCGTCCGAGTAATTTGTTGGCAAATATACATTGATAACGACAGTTCCACCAACTTGAACTGCTAAGAAGTTGTGATTGACCTCAAAGGTTTCCGAGGTTATGACTGACTGAATCAACGTCGCAATACCTCCTGAAGGGCGGCCACGATTCCGCTTATTTGCAGGGGAGAAGTGGAGAGTCCAGTCTCTTACCTGTAGTAAGTTTCTTCCATTTTCGGTGAGAAAATGCTCTTGTAAGCAGCACATATGATGTGTCTTAGCAAACTCCTCTATTACTGGAAGTTTCACATCTACATTTCCATTCATGTTCCAAGAGACGACCTTTACTTTTTCTATCAAATTATTCTCCATTCCTAACGGCAGGGTTCTTCTTATTGGCAGCTGCTACAACTTTGTTGAAAGAACATCGAATGTGGTAGCAGGTATGATCCGGTTCGTTACAGTTGATGCAGCGCATTGGCTTCAAACACGGCTCTTCTTGGGTAGCTCCGTGATCTTCGTCACCACAACGAGAGCAGCGTTTTGGCGCCAAACAGGAAGCCGCGATATGGCCTGTGGCATGACAATTATAGCAACGGCGAGGGAGATGGACGAATTGTTCTACTCTGAGGCGTTCGTATCCTGTTATGATCCCACGTTTGATTGCTGCATCCAAAGAAGGCTGATCAACGAAGAAGAGCTTGAAGGTGCGGGAATTGCCACAGCGAGAAACCTTCTCGCAACCAGTAAGTTGTGACTTCAGCTGATCACCATCATCCAACTGGGATCGACTAAAAGGAGGAAGGGAAGGGAACGCGAGAAAACCAGGAAGGCGTACTAAAACGAGGAAGGCCATACTAAAACGAGGAAGGGCATACTAAAACGAGGAAGGCTGTCACCGGAATTCAAGTCTGCGAAAACGAGGAAGGCCCTTCCTCTGTTTAGTATTCCTTGAGGGGTCGGTAACTATCCACATTCTTAGTTCACCGTTCCCTTCCTCGTTTTAGTATCATGCGGTGCGTAGGCATTAAGTTCAGTGAGGGGTCGGCAAATCAAAATTGTAACTCATCGTTCTCTTCCTCGTTTTAGTGCTTTGAGGGGTCGGCAACTAGTATTCTCGGTCCAGCGAGGGGTCGGCAGCTCTAAGATACTTCTAGTGTATTTTAGAGTACTAAAACGAGGATGGAAATTCGGAATTTTACATTATTCTTACTGAGGGGTCGGTAACTCTCAAAATGTAAGGTTCACCATTTCTTTCTTCGTTCTAGTAGATTGGCACGGGTAGTACCTTAGAGTACCAGAACGAGGAAAGAAAATGCAAATTCTAAATTCTTTGAGGGGCCTGCAACTCTCAATATTTTTAGTTCACCGTTCCCTTCCTCGTTTTAGTTCTTTGAGGGGTCGGCAACTGGAATTCTCGGTCGAGCGAGGGTACTTTGAGGGGTCGGCAACTAGAATTTAGGCAGCTCTAAGATACTTCTAGTGTATTTTAGAGTACCAAAACGAGGACGGAAATTCGGGATTTAAAATTATTCTTCTTGAGGGGTCGTCAACTCTCAAAATTTAAGGTTCGCCATTTCTTTCTTCGTTGTAGTAGCTTGTCACGGGTGGTACCTTGGAGTACCAGAACAAGGAAAGAAATTGCGAATTCTAAATTCACTGAGGGGTCTGCAACTCTCAATATTCTTAGTTCACCGTTCCCTTCCTCGTTTTAGTGCTTTGAGGAGTCGGCAACGATTACTAAAACGAGGAAGGAAATTGGGAATTTTAAATTATTCTTCTTTGAGGGGTCGGCAACTTTAAAATTCTTAGTTCACCGTTCCCTTCCTCGTTTTAGTAGTTTGTCACGGGTAGTACCTTAGCGTACTAAAACGAGGAAAGAAATTGCGAATTCTAAATTTTTGAGGGGTCAGCAACTACCAAAATTTCAGGTTCACCATTTATTTCCTCGTTTTAGTAGCTTGTCACGGGTAGTACTAACACGAGGAAAGAAATTGTGAATTCTATATTCTTTACTGTTAAAGTAGCTTGTCGTCTTAGTAGCTTGTAGTTTAGTAGCTGGATAGTTCCTTCGGGTACTAAAACGAGGAAATAAATTGGGAATTTAAGATTCTTTGAGGGGTCGGCAACTATCAAAATTCAAGGTTCACCATTTCTTTCCTCGTTTTAGTACCTTGTAACCGGAATTAAGAGAGATTGCACCATACCCGACGAACACGGACGGGAGAATAACGAAAAAATTTAACATTAGGAAGGATAGGACTTTCGACTTTGAGACTAAATTACCAGCCTATTATAGCCACTGTGAGCCTGCAAATTGTTGGATCGTTAATCTGGCTCCTTGTTGTTGGAATAATATAACTTTTGTAAACAAATGTTCTTTTTAATGAGAGTTTGAAGATGTCCGTTTGTAAACAAAGACGATGTCTCGTCCTATTGGTCAATTATGACGCGTTTTTTCAAGTTCGCGTCATAACCAACTAATAGGACGCGACACTCCGTCTTTGTTTACAAACTTTGAAGCCTTCAAAATTTCATAGAAAAGAAAACTTTTTTGCGAATGGTTGATTATATCAACAACAAGAAGCCAGTTAACGAATACAACAACTCACTAGCTCAGAATGGTTACAGAAGGCTGGTAATTTAGTTTCAAAGTCGAAACTCCTATACCTCGTATTAATTTTCTTTGTTATGATCCCGACGAGAAATATCCGTTTTCTTCGGCTAGGGTGAAATCTCTTATTAGCAACAACCGCAACCGCCGTTCAGCCGCCGAAGAAGAGATTAAAACTCTTTCTGTTTTTTGAATGAAAAGCAATTAATTATTATCGCTGCTAATCGCTGATACAGTTATTGAGAACACTATCAAGTAACATGGAATTGGAGCATGATTAATGGTTGCGAATATTGAGACTGGGTAAGTGATTGCTTATATAACGCTAAAACAGGAAACTAAGAACTTGCAACGACCGAAAGGTGTCTTTTTCGATAATTTATTACTCCAGAGGAAGGACAGACTACAGACTAGTGTCAATGTCAATGTTGACTCAATGTCAATGTCAGTACAGGAAGAGCATGAGACCTTTGCAGAACAGGATTTGTCATGACAGGAAGCCAAGGCTGGCTTAATGGGGAGCCTCGACTGTTTTGTGGGGGGAGACTGTCTTATACCTCTCCGTCCCATAACGCACTCAGAATTTTGTGTCAGTCAAAGTTTCTCTTCTTGAAATGGTGTAAGTGCCTCCACCAAACTACTTGGCAATTGATCAACTTGTACAGTACTAACAGTAGTTTAGACACAATAACACTAAAGCAAGTGCATGAAAATGACACAAGTGCAATGTCAACAAACGTTCATATAAGCATATGTCTACTGTAAAATCAAACCAACAGTCAGGTTGTTGATTAATAACCAGCCTTGACCAGTGTTGCCAGATCCTTTTTGTGAAATTGCGCAGCCCCTTCGCAAAATTGCGCCAATTGGAATGGCGCCGGAATTCCAGTTTCGGCCGCAAGGCCGAATTTTTTTTGGCAAAAATGCGCCCAATTGGGACTTTTTTCAAGGTAATAATTTCCTGATTCCAAGGTCGGGCTCGGCTACCCACATTTTTTGCCTGATCCTGGATTCCGTTTTTCTTTGAGCACATAAGACAAGTATTTTTTCAACCTGAGGCGTACGGGAATCTGGTAGAAAATACAGTGATTCTTCGATTGTGGGCTATTATTGGCGCGAAAGTTGGGGGCTAGGTCGTTGTTGCGTCTTCACATTCTTGTAACGGGAAAATGGAAATGCGCCCAAATGCGCCGGTTAAATTTTAGTATTACGCCCAAAAGTGCGCAGGCGCATTTCTGAAAAAAATATGCGCCAAGGAATTTCAAAATGCGCCCAACCAATCTGGCAACACTGGCCTTGACAAGCCCACTTCTCTAATGAAACCTGAAACATTTGGCCGCCTATCCAGTGACATTCTGGTGCCAACTAATAACGACAAGTCTGCTTCATCGTCTAAATAATTACATGCCTTAACATTTTGACTCATCATGCAAATAGCATTAAGCATCTATTTGCAGTCTGGCTCACTTTGTTGAAGAAGTGAAAACTATGACCAGTGTTGATACTGATACTTATCTAAAGTTATCTCTCTACTATACTGTTTAATAAGTTGAATGTAAGATGGCATCTGCTTCACAAAAAATTCGATATATACGATTGACATTTTGTTTGTTCTACTGGCCGAGTTTTAGCTCTTTCCACAACAAAGGTCGGTTGAATTTTAGCTACGCAGCAAAAGCTTAAAGAGGAACTTTTGTGATAACGTTTTGCTCTAAACGCGTTGTTCTCAGGCAGTTTGTCACTTTTTTAACAGAACATTTGATTGAAAAAATTCTGCCGGCAACTACTAACAAGAAATTTCGCTTTGTAATCGTAAAATATGCCTAAACTTTTTGGCTTCTTTTGTGTTTATATTGGTAAGGATCCCGTCGCAATCTAGCTTGCCCTGTCAAAGTAGCGAATTCTGCGAACAGTGGGAACACTGATTTTGGATGTCTTAATTCTATCTCTCACTACTGTTACATAAGCCAGATGCTATCTGCTTCACAGCAAATTTATAAGGCACCTCATGGAAAAAGATTGTTTTAAAGAAAGAGAAGTGCCTGGGGCACAATGTCATTCTCACAGATGTACAGCAAGCTTGGGTTGACACTTCACGAAAATAAAATTCACTATATTTCTTTTCTGTAAGGCCAAAAATCAACGATGGTTAAGAAAAGTCTGGATTATTCCTGTTATTCTGGATTCCTCTACCCTCCACTCCCCCCGTGATTGTGATACCAACCTTGGTACATATTTTCAATCCATACTTCGTGGATAAATATTCCTTGAGCCCAAGCTGACTTAGGGTTCGTTCCAGCTCGGCCCGAAAGTTACTAAATAGTTACTTTTCAGTCACTTTCACCGTTCCAGCTTGTCACAAAGTTACGGGGAGCACAAGGAAGACCGTCACTTCGAAGTAACTTTTTGTAAAGATAGTACCCGACCATCTTAGCTAACTTTCACTTTCCAAGAGCCGTCTTGAGAAGGGAACTCGGGGCAGCAATGAGAGACAACGCGCATTATCTCGTCCCGTAATAACTTCGACCGTTCCAGGTAGTAGTTAATTTGTGACGTCACACGTAGTTACTCCGAAGTAACTACGAAGAAGAGCTGGAACGAACCCTTAGACTCATATTCATATAATATATACAAAACGGATTCGTCAGCTGTGACGTTTATGAAGCGTTATTTCGGCCCTTCTTGGCAAGGGTCCTCTTCAGGCTGTTTTTCTTCTGGGCCAACGCTGGGAAAGAAACAAACCTGCAATAAATAATCAATTGCCACCCTTGCCAAGAAGGGTAGAAATATCGCTTTGTAAGCATCACAGCTGACGAATCCGTTTTTGTATATATTATATGAATATATTTTCAATCTTATTACATAACTATTCTGAGGAATATTTTTTAAAGTACATATTCTGTTTCAGGAAGGAATTCATATGACCGACATGTACCATACAACTCTGAGATACCATTTTGATTTTTGGTGTCTTCTGCTGGTACAGATAAAGTAGATGAATGGAGGACCAGGAATGCTGCTCTGGAGCATATGTAAGTGAAACTAGCATGGAGCCAATGATATTTCAGCTTATAACCAAGAACAAATAAGTACCAGAACCTCAGTCTCGCTATCTCTGTAATACAACCATGTATTACATGGTCGTATTACAGAGAATATGTAAGTGAAATATAATCCTTGAATTGAATATATCCTTACTCCCTGGCCGGTACAAACGAGCGCTGTGTAAGAGCCACGCGGAATATCACAATTCGTTACCTCTACAAACAGCTATGTCACAAACCTGGGTCAGCGCGTCTCTTACACTTCTTCCTCTGATATGCCCAGTGGCAAAGAGAGAAGTAGACGTGCATTAACCCAAAGCTAGGGCAAGTGCTTATAGCTAAGCTCAGTTTTGGCAGGTATCCATAGTCGCTGCACGTAATCAAAGACGGAGATCCTATTGGATTATTTGTTGAGCTGACACTTAACTTAAAATAATTCACTACCAAAGTAGCAAAAAAAGTTGTACCTTGACACAGACTTTGAGATACATAATTCCGATTTTAGTTAGTCCTGTTGATAACCAACTCTGATAGCATCACTAACTTTGATGGCATTGCCGTTGATGGCAATACCGTTGATTGGTTGACGCAACATTTGAGTCATCGTTTGGGCGACGTTTCTCGTTCTACCCTAGATTCACTGACGTTGTTTTAGCCCTTTTAAAGATGCAAAATTCCGAGTTAAGTTAATTCTGCAATAGCGTCACCGTAGCTCTTCCCAGCCAACGCCGTTGATTAGTTGACACATAAGTTAAGTCATCATTATACCAATGAAAAACTGGTACTACATCCAAACAAAAAATTGTGTTGGAAAAACGTTAGAATAGTTAACACACCTCCATCTAGGTTAATAAGCAACCTCGATTCCCAGTCAACCTCGCTGCGCTCGGAAGATATTTTTCATAACCTACCTGGAATTCGGCTTGGATAGGTTATATTCAGTGGTAGCATCGGAGTTATTTTCCGTCATCAACCTTTGTGCATGTTTTCAATCTGATTAAATACCTGTTCGAGGAAAATAGTTATAAAGCAAATATTCTGTTTCAGGAAGGATGACCGACAATTATCATTCCACTGTGAGATGCCATTTTGATTTTTGATGTCATTTGCTGGTGCTACAGATACAGTACATTAACGGAGTTCCAGAAATGCTGCTCTAGGGCATATGTAAGTGAAACATTTATAGTAGTAAATCGCCATGGAGCCAATGATATTCAGCTAATATCCAAGAACAGATAAGCACCAGAACCTCCTATCTTTGTAATACGACCATGTTGAGTCGAATAGCTCCCTATTCCCTTCCCGACGCAAACGAGCGGAGGGTAGGAGCTACGCGGACTATCACAATTCGTTACCTCTACAAACAGCTGTATCGCAGTTAAGCCTCGGAGAAGAAATTTCCAAAGTAAAAGCCGAATGCGCGTGAGAGCAGATTAGGGTGCCTCCTGCGCTTTTTCCTCTGATATGCGCAGCCTCGAAGAAGGAATCCTCTCAAAACAGCTACGACGCAATTGAACCCCGAAGAAGAATACTAGGGCCGTCTGTGTAGTCACATAAATTTTTTTAATCCTTACTATTGTGACGTCACGTATAACTCGCTGGGAGACCGGGTTTTCAACACCTGCAGGCATCCTACGGTTGTTCAAATAGTTTGATAAGACGGAAGTAGGCGGGTATCAACTCAGGCCTCCTCACAGCAAATGACTCTAGATCAGCAGAGTTTTCTCGGGGTATCCATAGCCGCTGCATGGGACCAAAGACGGAGGTTCAATTGGATTATTTGTTCTTGTTATTACTCAAATGATCTCCGATATATATAGTATGAGAGAGAAAAACTATGGAAATAAAAGAACGCCTCAAAAGTAGAAATCAGTAAAGGCTCCATGGCAATACTAAATCAACCAAACATTTGAGGAATGATGAAAATACAACAGAGGACTGACCCGAAAGCGAACTAATTTTAATCATAGGTCTGCTGTACTTGTACAGTGAACCTGTTACTGGATCTGCGCGAAGTACAGTACTTTTGTTCATTTCAAAACAAAGGAAATTACATTTTGTAATCTCAGGTACGCTGAACGGTCAGGTTACAGTTATGACATGAGAATTTAAATAAGTACATTCGTTCATTTCCAGAGTCAAGGGTGTAAACCTGAGACTTAAGTGTATTTTAGTCTTACAGTGCTTTCTGGATCTGCGCGATGTACAGTACTTTTGTTCATTTCAAAACAAAGGAAATTACATTTTGTAATCTCAGGTACGCTGAACGGTCAGGTTACAGTTACGACATGAGAATTTAAATAAGTACATTCGTTCATTTCCAGAGTCAAGGGTGTAAACCTGAGACTTGAGTGTATTTTACTTACAGAGCTATTTCTTATCGTGATGACTAGTTCCTGCGATAAGTAAACTTGAAATGAAAAAGTGACATCCATACGCGAACACATGAAGAATTGTTGACTCGGTCAACAAGCAAATTCTTAAGCTCAAGATAATAATAAGTACCAAATTTATAACAAAATATAAAACAAAATAGGAAAATAGGCGAATGACAGGTTAATGAAGCTGGCGGTATGAGTTGTGACTGGACTGTCTGTTGCTTGTTGGTTTGAATGATGTGATGTCTGTAGTTATGAAACCCAAAACTAGTAGGGCATTAAAAATATGATCTAAAAATGATACTAAATTTGGTACTTTACATTGACTGGGCAAGTTTTAATGTGGAACACAAGCGACCACCACCAATGGATTCTTACGTTTTCGTTTTAAGGGCAATTACGCTAGGTTACAGAAGTAGGTTAAGGGACTCAACGAGAGCAGATATTGCAAGAAGAAAGAAATCGACAAAGAGCATCAGGGCTCTCGTCACCATCAGTAGATATTCAACGGTATCATAGACTGTAGAATCTAGAAGGAAATAGTGTGAGGTCAAAACTCACGATACGTACGTTCACTAGAATAATATACGATGTAAGAATGACTAGAAACTGACGCTACGTTACAGAAGTAGGTTAAGGGACTCGCCGAAAGCAGATATTGCAAGAAGAAAGAAGTCGACAAGAGCATCAGGGCGCTTGTCACCATCAATAGATATTCAACGGTATCATAGACAGAAGAAGCTAGAAGGAGATAAGCGTGAGATCAAGACTCACTATACTTGTACGTTCACTAGAATAATAGGCTATGTCGTATGACTTGAAACAAGCAAGGAGAACCTCTCATCTACAAGAAATGGAATTCAAAAAACTGACCTCAAACGAGACAGTATAAAACTCGTAGTGATTACGGCAGACATAGGCTAACGATTCACAATTTGCAGGTGGAGGTACTACAAGGCGTCACCCGTCACGTCTTCAAATGATCAACGATGGAACAACATCAAATATATAATTAATTGCATGGAAGGTTTTCTTTAGGAATTAATAACTCCGTGATAGGAGAAAGAATATCATTATGAGAATCGCATCATGAAAAGGTTTTCACTTTGCTACTATTTAAAATGAAGCAGATAAAATATTAAAGGACCCCTCTTGCTTATTCTGCCTTTTATAATATAGCTAGCTCCCATACAGAATCATAAGCTTCTAAAATCCCCACATTTCTCCATTGTTTCGTTTTGTGCCTACGAAGTTTTAGCGCTTTTTCGGCCTTGCCGAGTTTTGCCCGTCACACAATGAAACTGTTTGCCAGGATCTTCAACGTCTGCTGACAACTCTTTCACACATAGGGATCTGGGAAGCTTTTGTTTATTACTTCTTTTATTTGCTTAGTTTTCACACTTTTTAACCACGGCGCGATCAGTTTTCAAATGTTTTGCGCCCAGCCGCCGCGTCGGAGATCAGGAAGGCTGGACATAGTCGACAAGCGCTAACAAGAAAATCGCTAATTTCAGGAGGAAAGCAATGGTATTTTCTAAAATGTTTTTTTCTGATCCATTTCATAGGGAAAGATCATTTCTAGTAAGAGTTGTGCTTTAAAAATAAGTTCTAGCAGGGACCCATATATTTCCTGTAATGACTCGCCATTCAGGGGACCTGTCAATAAGAGATTTCTGATGCGCTCTTGACCGAACGTCTGAGAGTTCGAGAAACACCCACGGGGATAGAATACGTGGATATCCATGGATAGACGAAATTTGGGATTGGCTGCTGGCGCTGTGAGGGAGGAGTCTCTTTGGCACGCACGTCCAATGCGGAAAACAAGAATGCCGATCGACTCAAGCAGGGTTTTTGGAAGATGGATTTGGTTCGGTCATCATATCAATATAGAAGCATAGGAAATGACAGGCCCCCTGTAAGGAAATTTATGGGTCCCTGGTTCTAGTAATATATAAAGTTCTCTTATGAAGTTCTAAGAAATAACCTTAGTCATCAGTTATATTTTGCAATGTAAGTGAAGACATGAATTCCTAAAGATAGAAAATCCATGCAATTACAATAGATCAGGAGGCAAACTACATCAAGAGGAAAAACAAAAGCTGAAGGAAGGTTTTATTACTTTTAAATTACACTGGTTTAATAGCAAATATTTGGCATGGTACTCGCAGTTCGCCGTCGGCGAAGATCTATAAAGAAAGAAATTGAGATCAAAAGAGGTTGAAAGTTTATAAAGAATCTCCAGGAGAATGTGAGAGAACACAATAAGGAATTACGGGAAACCGGAGGAGAGCTAACAAATTTCAACCTTTTTAAGATTTCATTTTTTTTTTTCTTAAGTTAACGTCCCATAATCTGTGGCATGGACCTACTAGAAAGAACTGTCCTTTTCCACCTTTGTCCTCTTCAAGCGGTTAGGCGAAAAGAGGTATGACAAGAACACAAAGTTTCAAAGATACACATTTTTCCAGCTACGAACAGCTATTATTGAAAAAGCACTTACAAGGGTTAAAACAGGTATTGTCTCAAAACATTCAACACACGGATGCGCTACAAAACTTATGGCAGTGTTGCTTTAAGATTTGCTTTCGGGGTTTCTGCTGCTTCAAAGGTTTGAAATCGCTCGGAAGTGGTCGTGAGTGGGATACATACTAAAAACATTATCGCCCTTGCTTTTCTTCGGGCGATAGCGGAATATTTGGCCCGCGGGTAGCATGTTTGGCTGATATCGCCCGAGCGAAGCGAGGGTGATATCTGCTTCAAAGGTCTTGTCTCTGTCTCGAATGAGGCCGTGCTTGCAGGAATCGAGGAATGACCCCAATCCAGATCATAGGAAGTAGAATCGCTGGAAAGGAATAGTGAAGGTTCAGGGGATACTAAAGCCGTATTCGATTTACCCTTGACCCGGCCCTGACATCCAAATTTTAAACTGCCGTGTATGCTTAATGCCGTTTTATTTGTCCTGTCAGCTGACATGTCAGTGCCATGTCACAGGACGCATTGGATGATGGCATGATCTGGGAGCAAGTTTTTGCTCTGTCTCGTGTAGATTTCTCGAATGCGTTTTATTTGTTATGCTTGTCCGTTGTATTCACCTGGCGAGGCTAATAAAACGGCTTTAAACAGTGCAAGGCTGTAACACGAAGACAAGACCGAGACAAGAAATACTAAAATCAAACGCAGCTGAAACGAAGAAAGGTATGTTAAACTTTGAATGTATTAGCTGCCTAGCCCTCGATAAAATTAAGAAAGAGGTGGCATTACTTGCATAACCATGAACGAAGAAGAGTTTCCAGATTCTGTTTATATCACAGGATACTAAAGTTAGTTGCTCACCCCGACCCCTCAAGCAAATTAAGAAAGAAGTGACGTTACATTACTCCATGAACCAAGAAAAGTTTCCAATTTCTGTTTCTATCGCAGGATCTCGATGAAATATTGCAGAGAACTAGTCGTATGGAGTAGCACGAAAAAGTAGCATGCAGTAGTTACTATTGCTACTACTAGCAAACTGGATGCTATCGGATACTACTACATAAGATAAACCCAGCTGGAGGCATTGCTATCAAACTATTCCATACTACTACATATCACTAATCAAACTATCCCATACTACTACATACCATTCCATGCAACTTTTTCGCACAACTACCATAGTTCTACACACTCAAAGAATTTGTCATACTAAAGTTAGTTGCCGACCACTCACACCGACCCCTCAAGCAACTTAAGAAAGAGGTGACGTTAGATGCATACCCCTCACAGGATAGTATTGTGTCCGATGCTGCCACTGCTACGGAGGCCTTGCTAATATAGGGCTAGAAATGTGCCGGAGGCACACTTAAAGAAGTGATGACCAACCGTAGCTGTGGGTTTATTATTCCCTTTTTCTTTCTGTCTCCCTTTTTTTTTGTTATACATAATCGAAGAGAGTAAAGAACACAGAACACATGAAAATCTAAAAGGCTCCTTGTCACAACTCAGCATTGATTACTTAGCCATTCAAATTAATACTGAAAGGCCTCCTCGCGCGGCACCACCGTACGACAGTATTGTGTCCGATGCTGCCACTGCTACGGAGGCCTTGCTAATATAGGGCTAGAAATGTGCCGGTCGGTGCACACATCTTACTCTATGTGACTCCTAAACATGTACAACTGACATAAAAACCCATTTATGCAATTTAAGGTAAGGTAGTTGCCAACCCCTAACTGGACTTGGGATTCATGGCATCAGAACAGATTTTTTTTATTTTTTTATTATTAGATCACTTATAAAAGTAACAACAGAAATAGCCGCATAATGTTCAACACATGGGTGCGTAACAAAATTTCTGGCAGTGTTGCTGTAAGACTTGCAATCGGATTCAGTGATTTGCAATCGCGTATTCTCTGTCCTGAAAGTTGTCCTGCTTGCATGAATCGATGAAGGACGTCACTCGAGACTCATCACTTATGAAGAATCACTGGAAAGAAATGGAGAACATTAAGGGTGTTAGTTTGCGACCCCTCGCATGATACTAACGAATAAAGGTACTAAAACGAGACAGGAGATAGTGGATTTGAAATAAGTGACCGACACCTCGCTGAACTGACAGTTCTCGTTGCCGACTCCTCAAAGCACTAAAACGAGGAAGGGAACGGTGCCGAAAGAAATGGTGAACCTTTTTTTTTTTTTTTAATTCGCAATTTCTTTCCTCGTTCTCGTACTCTAAGGTACTACGCGTGACAAGCTATTAAAACGAAGAAAGAAATGGTGAACCTTAAATTTTGAGAGTTGCCGACCCCTTAAGAAAAATAATTTTAAACTCCGAATTTCCGTCCTCGTTTTAGTACTCTAAAATACACCAGAAGTATCTTAGAGCTGCCGACCCCTCGCTGGACCGAGAATTCTAGTTGCCGACCCCTCGAAGTACCCTCGCTCGACCGAGAATTCCAGTTGCCGACCCGTCAAAGAACTAAAACGAGGAAGGGAACGGATGGTGAACCTTTTTTTTTTTTTTAATTCGCAATTTCTTTCCTCGTTCTCGTACTCTAAGGTACTACGCGTGACAAGCTATTAAAACGAAGAAAGAAATGGTGAACCTTAAATTTTGAGAGTTGCCGACCCCTTAAGAAAAATAATTTTAAACTCCGAATTTCCGTCCTCGTTTTAGTACTCTAAAATACACTAGAAGTATCTTAGAGCTGCCGACCCCTCGCTGGACCGAGAATTCTAGTTGCCGACCCCTCGAAGTACCCTCGCTCGACCGAGAATTCCAGTTGCCGACCCGTCAAAGAACTAAAACGAGGAAGGGAACGGTGAACTAAGAATATTGAGAGTTGCAGGCACCTCAAAGAATTTGCAATTTCTTTCCCCGTTCTGGTACTCTAAGGTACTACCCGTGCCAATACTAGAACGAAGAAAGGAATGGTGAACCTCAAATTTTGAGAGTTGCCGACCCCTCAGTAAGAATAATGTAAAATTCCGAATTTCCATCCTCGTGTTAGTACTCTGAAATACACTAGAAGTATCTTAGAGCTGCCGACCCCTCGCTGGACCGAGAATACTAGTTGCCGACCCCTCAAAGCACTAAAACGAGGAAGAGAACGATGAGTTACAATTTTGATGTTGCCGACCCCTCACTGAACTTAATGCCTACGCACCGCATGATACTAAAACGAGGAAGGGAACGGTGAACTAAGAATGTGGATAGTTACCGACCCCTCAAGGAATACTAAACAGAGGAAGGGCCTTCCTCGTTTTCGCAGACTTGAATTCCGGTGACAGCCTTCCTCGTTTTAGTATGCCCTTCCTCGTTTTAGTATGGCCTTCCTCGTTTTAGTACGCCTTCCTGGTTTTCTCGCGTTCCCTTCCCTTCCTCCTTTTAGTCGATCCCCATCCAACTCGGGAGGTACTCCTTTCACTATTCCCATTTTTACTGGCTGCTTCACTCTCGTCTCAGAACTAGGGTTCCCAGCCTTGATTCCGGCAGCTATGCGATCCGCCGTTTGTCTCTTCGCAACCTTGAGTCGCCATTCGGATTTTCCGGACGTCATTTGTATAGTTCCGCGATCGAAACTTTCACCGCAAGCTTCTTCAATAAACTTCTTCCTTTCGTCAGGCGTCTTCAGATTTGGTGGGTTCTTGACGATGACTGCGTACGACGGCTTTGCAATGGCTTCAGTTTGGGCAACATTTTCAGGAACTAAATTCACAGTTGGCCATTGAACTGGTCTGGTGTTAGCTTGCTCCATCCATCCATCTAACTTTCTACGCATGTCATTTACTGCCGTCACTACGCAAGCTCCAACCTCCTCGGCAGATACCGGAACTTCATTCGCTTCGTAAATGAGAAAAGTCGGCAAAGGGATCTTCTCATTGCAGCATTTCGTGTAGAGTTTCACAATATCATTGGCGTTATCTTCATCTCTGCCGTGTTTGACTAAGCGATCACGAGTTCCACTTTTTTTTTCCAGATTATGTCTTTCGCGGTCAATATACCTTCATGGGAGTAGAATTCTACAATCCTTTTGACAACAACGGAGGCTTTTATACCATTCCTGGTTGACCGGGATACGAAGTTTAGCAATGGGCACCATACCAAGTCCGTTTTGTCCATGACATGGGAATGAGCACGTGACTCGTCGTTAACGGTTGAATTTGACCGTTATTTTCAGCGTTATAATTTTCCAACGGATGTTTTGCTGTGAGACAAGTTGAAGGAAAATTGTAATAATAGATGCATTTTGATTTGTAACCCGAGTTGGAATCCAGAAGGACGGAACAAAGCCAGCAGCCAATGATGTAGTAAGGAAATCTGTAGCCAGAGTACTCGAAGGTGTAGGATTACTTGAGTCAGGACTTACTGTAGAAGTGTCAATGTTAAAGTCTCCCATGAGAACAATTTTTCTTTTCTTGGAATTGATCATCTTTGCGAATTCTTCAAATTTATCCAAATACTTCTTGGCGCTGGAACTAGGAGGGCGGTAGAACGTGCACAAAAGAACCTTCTCGGATGCTGTGGTGACTTCGATAACCAGAAATTCCAACAGCATTTCCTCGTAGAGAGAGTCAAAATCTTTAATTTCTTCAAAATGCAAAGAATTGTGTATGTAGAATGCAAGTCCTCCTTTTTGATAAGTCAATCTGTTTTTCTGAAGTAGTTGGTATCCTTGAATATTTGCCGCATTCTGGGTATTTGCGTTTAAAAAAGTCTCACATAGCCCCATAACCCCTATCCCATTACCAGGAAGGAACGTAGATACAAATTCAAGGCTAGAAAGCGCCCCGCAACAGTTCCAACTCGCAAGTCTAAAAAGGCCATTATTAACAGGGATAATTTCTTCAGGTAAAAGATACCTGTTACGGGGTAAATTATCAACAAGAGGGTCTTGGGCTAGATCATCACTTATATTTATTGAATTTAATATTTTACTCAACTCAGTAGAATACCTCTCAAACCGTTTCAGTCTATCGGACATTTCAGAAAAATTACTTAACAAAATTATTTACTTTTAAATTACTTACCAAATAATTTCCAAAAGCATGAGACATAGTGAAAAGCGCAGAACATACCGGATCTTCTGGTGATAGACATCCATTCGAAGAAATCAAGGGCTTAATACCAAACAATGGTGCTGTAAAAGGAGAAGGAGAAACTTTGCATTTTTGAAGATAGGGAAACCAGAAAACGGAAAAAGAAAGTACACTGAAACAGAAAAAGAAACAGCGGAACAAGGCACATGGAAAAAATAACACGTCGCGGAAACAAACAATACACTTTGCTTATCCACTAGAATAAACTGAAGATACAAAAACAAAAAGATACTAATCTAAACACGAGACCAAGAAGATTCAGTAGAAACTTTTGTTTCAAGCCAGACATCAGTCCCTTTGTGGCGCACTCTCGAAGATACGGTTTCACCTTTTGATTTCATTTCTTTCGCCGCCCCAAGCAATTCAATTCTTCGAGCATTCATTACGGGCGGTAGATCCGTACATATGACAATACCGCTAGATTTGAGCTTGCCAACATTCGACATAATCAACTGCAGTTCGCTCTCACAGCCGACCGAGATCAAAATAGGCTTCGTTTGCTGTCTGTAAGACTTGTTACCGCGTTGACGCGAATCGGTAACATCTGGCGATCGAGGAGTGATGCGGTAGCATTTTTTCAGATTGATAGGTTCTGTGACTTCAAGTTTATTATGGCACTTACCTTCCGGCCAAGTGCCATATACCGATCACTTTTCCGTTGGTCGGTCGGTCGATCGGTCTGTCGGTCGGTCAGTCCGGTGATCGCGAGTTAGGGTACTTCCAGATGTGCTAGAACGATGAAACTTGGCAGGCATATCAGGGACCCGACCAAACTAATTTAGAAATAGTCACTTCCCCGATCCGACCATCGTGGGGGGAGGGAGGGGAGCCGGAATCCGGAATTTAGGGGAATGCATAACTTTCAAACGGGTTATCGGATCTTAATGAAACTTGATATTTGGAAAGACGTCATTTCTCACATGTCCCGATTCAGGTCCGGATCGAATCCGATTAATGTGGGGGGGAGTCGGAGGGGGGAACCGGAAATCATGTGACACGCTTAGACTGGAGCGATCGGGATGAAACTTGGTGGGAGGAACAAGCACATACCCTAGTTACGTCATTGACAGACCCGGACCGGATTCGTGCACTGTGGGGGGAGTTGGAGGGGGTTCCGGAATTCCGGTGATACGGAGTTAAGTTACTTCCAGGCGTGCTAGGACAATGAAATTTGGCAGGCAAATCAGGGACTCGACCAGATTAACCTGAAAATAGTCAACTTCCCGATCCGACCACCGTGGGGGGAGTGACGGGAGAGGGAATCCGGAATCTTGAGGTATGTATAACTTCCGAACGGGTGATCGGATCGTAATGAAACTTGATACGTAGAAAGATCACATGTCTCGGATGCCCAGTTTAAAGTCCGGACTAGATCCGATAAAGGTGGGGGGGATCGGAGGGGGGGGGGGTCCGGAAAACTTGTGACACGCTTGGAGTGGAGCGATCGGAATGAAACTTGGTGGAAAGAACAAGCACAAGCCCTATGTACGTAAGTGACAGAACCGGACAAGATTCGGGCACTGTGGGGGAATTAGAGGGAGGGGGGTCCGGAATTCCGATGATCGCAAGTTAAAGTACTTCCAGACGTGCTAGGACGATAAGACTTGGCTTGAAAATTAGAGACTTGACATGATTGGCTTAGAAATAGTCAGTTCCCTTATCCGACCATCGTGGGGGGAGTGGAGGGAGGGAGAATCCTGAGGTATGTATAACTTTTGAACGGGATAGTCGATAGTCGATTATGGGGTAAGAAGACACGCTGAACACGAATATGGAAACCATTTCCTCCCCGGACAAGTAGTTCGTCCGGAATCCGGCCAAAACCGGAAAGTTTGTTAAGAGTAAAATTTTTATTTGAGGTTGATTAGATGTTTGATTTTGGAGTAAGAAGCTATGCTGAACACGAATATGAAAACCATTTTCTCGCCGGACAAGCAGTTCGCCCGGAATCCGGCCAAAACCGGAAAGGTTGTTAGAAGTTAAAGTTTTATCTGAAGTTTATCAGATGTTTGATGTAGGGGTAAGAAGGCATGCTGAACAAGAATACGAAAACCATTTTATCGCCAGACAAGTAGTTTGCCCGGAATCCGGCCAAAACCGGAAAATTTGTTAAAAGTAAAAGTTTTATTTGAAGTTGATTAGATGATAGATTTAGGGGTAAGAAGAGATCCAGAATCCGTGTATTACAACCACTCTTTAGCCGGACATATAGTTCGTCCGGAATCCGGCTGAAACCGGAAAATTTGTTAGAAGTTAAATTTTTATTTGAAGTTGATCAGATGTTGGATCTAAGGGTAAGGAGATACGCTGAATCTGTTTTTGAGCTTTAGCTTTTCGCCGGACAAGTAGTTCTTGAATTTCGCCAAAACCGCAAAATTCACAAAAGTAAGCTAAGCTAGGATCGTTTCGATCGGCTTATAGAGGTAAACGCACATAATGAATCCATATCTGAGCTTGGATTTCTTAATGAGTAGCTGTTTTGCCCGGCGAAGACTGGATCTGGCTAAGACGAAACCTAATTGTCTGGATCATAAATATTGAAGTTTTTGGGATCCCATCGGAACCTTTGGTCTTGTTGTAAAAGTCACTCGCTATCGCCACTATGTCATGACTAGGCTCCTCTTTTTCCACCGACCTTTGAATGAAGTTCATTAGACTATTCCATATAACTTTCATTCTCGCAGCCGCGAGGCACCCGGCGATAAGCACACTGGTATCCTAATGGAAAAAGATATTTAAGGGTTTTAAAATATGATAGGTAAAAATTAATTTTGTTAAGGAAAATAAGTTGGATTTTGGTAGTAGATAGATACTTTATGGAGTAGGGTTTTTGGAAAGAGGGAGTAAGTTTTTATTAGAAAGTTTAATAGAAAAATGAAAGTTAAAAAAATTTAGAGTAGAGAAAGTATAAAAAGATAGTAGGTTTAAGACGAAAGTGTAAGTGACGTTAAAGTAGGGTATACTGGTTTTTTTTTCCCTCATCGAACCTATAAAACTTGACTGCTTGATTCGAAATGAAGAAAAGTAATATATGTTTTGGTTTTTAAAGGTTTTAAAAATATGGAGTAGGTTAATGGTAATGGAAAAAGATATTTAAGGGTTTTAAAATATGATAGGTAAAAGTTAATTTTGTTAAGGAAAAAAAGTTGAATTGTGGTAGTAGACAGAGACTTTATGGAGTAGGGTTTTTGTAAAGAGGGAGTGAGTTTTTATTAGAAAGTTTAATAGAAAAATTAAAAGTTCGAAAAGAGAAGTTAAATTTAGAGTAGATAAAGTATAAAAAGATAGTAGGTCTAAGACGAAAGTGTAGGTGACGTTAAAGTAGGGTAAACTGTTAGGTAAATTTTGAATTAACGTCACTGAGTTGGAGGTGGAGACGTAGCCACTTGTTTTAGTTCGATCTAAAGCAAGAACAAATGAAAAAGAAGCTACGCGGGAAAAAGAACAAACAAAAAAACAACAACAACGTGTCTAATGCAAGCCTTTTCTTCCTAGGACTCACCGGTCAAAGCGGAGACGATTAATGTAACATTGTAAGTGGAATCTTAGGTTTTGCGTGGAACTTAAAATAATTTTTTAATTAAAACACCGATAGAACTATCCTATATCTGGTCACGGTGTAACTCTCCATCACACTTTGATTGATCTTAGCCAAAAGGCAATTCTCCAATACTCTCCAAAACACGCCAGAGATCCTCAGGAAGAACAATAAAACACCGGCCTAACTACTCAAACTCAACAACTCAAATCCTGTATCAACCAGTCGTGTCGATCGTTGGGGACAGTTGAGGTGCCACTTCCGACTCTTCCGCTAAGTACACGGCGATTTTGCGTCGGCAAGGAGTGGTACCGTAGTCATCAAGAGTATGTATTTAGGGGAGGTCGGGGTTGATCCGGACAGTTTCAAATGTGAGCAGACCCTAAGGTATAAAATCGCGAAATAATTATCTGGGTTTGGCAGCAGTGTTCTAACTCGTGGTACGAAATTTGAAGGCTCAGTTGCGAACCGACTCCCAACCAGGCGAATTCGTTTTTCTTATCGAGTTATTCGGACTTCCGATTTCATTTTCAATTCGAGAAGAAGTTAGTTGTGTTTTGTAAGTGCGCGATATTTCGGGCAACTGTAGGATCATCTTACTAGTCCATTGTGGGGTTTCTGCTACTTTCCGTTTTTTCTTGGTGTTCATTTTTGTAGAAATGGTCTCTGTGGGGTTGAACAGAACAAATTCTGGGGGTTTGAATCGGTTATTATTGTAGAGGTCCGGTTGAACCCCACTCTGTCCGAATCAAAATATTTACCAGTTTCTGCACTTTTAAAAACAAGATAAAGGTTCCCAAGCTTCCGATATCAACTGCTTCTAGTGGAACATGTCGTGTTCCACTCCTACTTTTCTACAATAAATGAAAACTTTATTAGCCTTGTGGTACTAATTATTCATCCATATTCAGAGCTCATTTTAAGAATGTGCGGTTCCAACACCACCTGTATGAACCAACCCCATCGGTGGGGCTGAACCGGAAGGTTTTTGAAAAAATCATAGCGCCAAAACGATTGGAAATTATAAATCTCTAAGAATTAGAGAGCATACCTAGTCTCATTACCTGTCTTTTCCACTGTTCAAAAAGTTTCCAACTTCTACAGAAATGGAATTATCAGCCAATAACGAAAAACGCACGGTTCAACCCCGACCTCCCCTACGCCATAGGGGGAAAGCCGTTGTATAGGGCAATATTTTCTAGCGTTTTGTCATCTTCTCTTCAGTTTTAGTTTTACAGTAGAGGTGTGCTTATTTGAACACTTCTCTAACTTTTTCACTACCCTGGGTTTTCCACTTGCTTACAAGACAGTGAAATCGAAAGGAAAAATAACAAACTTGAGATCAACTGACAGCCAACTGATTTAGGGTTGTCCTTGCCCCTCCAGGCTCAAACTTCGAGTCAAAAACATTTTATGATAAATTTTTAAACTGGATTTTTTCTTTATGAATGACTCTGCAGGTTTGAACGCCATCTATTTGGTTAAGTTACGTTCCGCCGAGCAAAATGGAAGGAATACCAGACGGTGGTTAACAACAAACTGGCAAAGTAACAGCATCAAATGAACAGTGCTATTAGCTGGTCAACGTTCGCTTTGAGCAAACCAAAATTTAGGGTTTTGGCACTAAATTTAATCTTGCATTCTTAGGACTGTTTATTGAATAAAAAAACAAGAGCTAGAAGCTCATATGGCATATGTAAAATTGGGTCAGAAGATGACTGTGGGAATCTGTCAACTCGTGGTTTGCTTTAATCCTTTGTAAGCAAAACCCTTGAAGCACGAATGTTCATAGGCCGTTGGGGATCATGAACATGAATCGTTTAGTCAAAGTTTGTCTTAGCGCTTTGCGGTAATGATGCGCACTTTAAGGGGGCCAGATATTCATTTGGAAGCAAAAGCCTAGAGGCACAAATGAAAAGCATTAGAGGCATGTACTCTTCCCAATTATCAAGTTTCATTAAGATCTGATCAACGATTCGAAATTCCATCCAACCCCGTCTACGACGGAAGGAGCAATATTTAAAGTTCGTAGCTACCAAAGCTCTACAGGTTTTCTTGTGCGTCATGCATACCTCATACTGCATACTATGATAGACAACTACGTCTACGAAGCTTAGCGAACTCCGACGAATTCGGCGTCTTCTCTCAAAACCCTAGCTTCGCGAGGCGGAATGGACAGTTCTGGCAATTCAGTAATTTCGGAAACCGGCACATGATTACGGCTAAGATTATGGTTAACACCAAGTAAATCCACCACCTAGTGCTATGGCGAGAATCACCACATTTAGTTTTACTGTCTCAGTTGAAATAAGTGATTTCAGCCTTTCTTCGTCAGATAGAATGGGGGATCCCTGTTCTAGGTCATTGACCAAACTTGACCATTTAATCGACAAATTCGCCCCCCCCCCATTTTAAAGTAGCTGGATTGGATGACTATTCAGATTAATAGGGGCACACGTTTCGTAGGGCTTAAAATACATGTCTTATCTATGCTACTAATGCAACCTACTTCCCTAAACACTATATTTCTAAACCCGGAGACCCCAATTTCGCACGGTACATTCTAACCCCTCTGATAAAACCACGCTTATTGTCTCACTTGCCGTGTTTTGCTATATCTTCGATGTGTATCACGCTGTCGACGATTGTCTACGAGAAGTTCTTCCATCAGAAAAACCGGTTATGTAAATTGTTTCCCTGTTTTCGCTACAAGTCAACGGGTCTCGGAAAAGGCTAAAAACAGCCAAAACCCTGGGTTAGTCGTTGAAAGTACATCACAGTTTTAAGTATTCAAATATTTTAAAATACTGCAAATTGGAGAGTAAATAGTGCAAGGGCTTCTTTAAGAGCTCCAGGGCAATTCCTTCCAAGGAGTTTTCTCTAGTATGTTTCCATGACAATCCTCCATGGGTAAGTTCACAGTTTTTGCGAGTTGTAATAATGTTAGCAGAGTAGCTAGCAATATTTTAAATATTTCTTTGACTGGCAACTCCCTGCGTATTTGATCTTTAGTGACTAGAAAATGACTGCTTTCCAAGAACAAAATTTGTGAACGTCACGCGTTTGCGCTATGATATTCTTGACGCAATCCAAATTCGAATTATTATTTATCCCTTTTATACTGTCCCATATTATTCCAAGTTCCACAAGTCTACTCTGTTTCGTGTTCTTAGTACCTCTACCTTCGATAAACATCAAAATCTGATTTGTCTCTTGTGATTTCATAAAGAAGCTTTATTTTATCTCCTAGGTGAACCATAGGTTAAGCGAGCCTCTAGTGGGCACGGGAAAAACGGGGAATAATCGGAAATCTGAGTTTGCGTTTTCCAGTGGTACATAATGACCTTTTGAGTGGATCAGACGATCCACTTGTTCAAGTAACATTTTTAGATCTTTAGAACCAAAAGTTTGGGAACTCTTCCTACTTCCAAAACAGATCGTGCTCTTTCAATTTCCAAGAAGCAATAAGTGTGGTTTGTGGTTTCTGAGGTTCTCTTTGACACATTCTGTCTATCATAATGTCCAATAGTGCAGTTTAGCGAAATCTGGTCAACTTCGAAATGAAGAATTTTTAAGTGTGCTGTGAGACAACTCCTATGAATTAAAAAGGATCAAGGCTGGACTTTCTGAAACTCTTTACAAACAGATCGTTCGAATCATGATAATGTCACGAACAAACATTGGTGCACTGATATGCCTTGGATTCTTGGTTTTCTTAGATGCCAGTATGACCACTGGAGGCTCGCCGATAGCCCTGTTTCCCAGCATAGAGTATGACAGTCAACAAAGGCCTCTATACTTGAAGATAAGGTGCGAAGCAAGGCACAAAATTATTTGGAACTATACCCCAAAAGATACTTCTGTTAAGGTATACAACTGGATAAATACAAACAGTGAATATCAGTATTTGTCACAATTAGTGGTTTCAGACAAATCCGGGAAGTTTTGGGGAAAGTACAAGTGTGCTCATGAAGAGACAGCGACAGGTAACCCCATCGAAGCGAAGAGCATCGAAGTGCCAGTTAGTGGATGTGAATCATTGTGTTTCAATAAGCCGACTCTACCGATGATCGACAGATTATTGAACAACCATGTTCGGATTGGACGTAATTTTACTTTGACGTGTTCAGCTACATGGAATTGGAGCGTGGAGGATCCCGGAAATGTTACTTTGAACTGGGAGTATCCTGATAAGAACGGAGTAGTGACTAGAAGGATCATCATAGAATTTGCCTACTCAACAAGAAAAAATGAGTTTATATCTCAAGCTCATACAAATTTGACAGTAGTCAGTGCCAAGCGAGCTGACGCAGGAGCTTATATTTGCAACAGTATAAATAATCGAGGATTAAAGGGGCAGGCGAAAGAGTACGTGCAAATCTTTGGTAACAATCGTACGTCCAACTGCACGGTCAATGTAAAGAATATCGAGGCAAGTGCTGGAAGCACTGTACGCTGGGTTTCCAACTGTGGCTCAGAAATGAAAGCAGTTTGGAGTAAAGCAAAAGGAAGAGGGAAAAAAAGTGAATATGATGTTCTTATGGAAGAAGACGGGAAAAAGTCTACACTAACGATCCACAACGTGACGCTTAAAAATAGTGGTCACTATAAAGTTTCTTTCTCAGATTCTGAAACCAATCCATCAGGAATTAAACCTGTCATTGCTTTCACAGATTTGGTGACCAAAACTACAACTCCACTGACTCCAAAACTCCAACACCCAGCTCAAACAGAATCTTTAAGCTTGAAAGTTAAAGATGAGCCCTTCATCATTACGGAGTATACGGAGAAGTTTGCCTCGAAGGGCAAATCTCATAGGATCAAGTGCGTGGCTGAAGGCTACCCCTTGTCTACTATCGAATGGTATTTCAGGAACTGTACTTCGCCTTATATTGATTGTGATCTTGGAAATAGTGGTCTTGATTGTGATGGTTGGGATCGTGAATATTGTGATCATTGGTTCAAGCCTATAGAAGAGGAAACTCAGAATCGAATTATGCGTAAAGAAGATGTCAAAGGTTTTACGATGGTAACATCCACCATTCAGGTCACAGCGCTTTGGTCGGGAGAGTATCTTTGTGTTGCAAAAAACGAGTTGGGGTGGTCAGTAAAAAAGAACGAGCTGTATGTGACAGCAACCAGCGAAGGGCATGATCTTAGCGGACCGGCGGAAGTCTACGTTGGTGACAATTTGTCACTGATTTGTTCCATCACCTTGTTCCACTACACCCGAGCCCTTTCCTGGAAATATAAACCTAATGCATCGAGCGACGCATTTCAGATCGTAGAGCAGGAAGGTCGTTCCATCCTCACAAGCACGGATATTTACGGGTATTATGAGAACTTGGTAGTACGAAAAGTCAACCTAAACACTTCTGGAAAGTATTTTTGCCTCGCTGAGTCTCTAGATGGCGAAAACAGCCAGAGATCTATAAACGTCGTTGCACGAGACCCGATTCCACTGACCGCCATCGCACTCAGTGAGAAGAGAATCAGTAAAGAGAAGGGTCAGCTCTTGGTTCTACAATGCAACGTGACCGGCCAACCCTACCCTAACCTCACGTGGTCTAGAAACGGTAAAGAACTGCTGTCGTCAGAAAAGCACTTTGTCGAATATGTAGATGGGGTAGCAACTCTTAAAATAGAGTATGTACAAGAAGTGGATGGAGGAAGTTACACATGTGCGTTTGCGAATTTCGCAGCTAAGATGGAGAAAACTATGGAAGTCGAAGTTATCAGTACTCCAGTAACCTGGTGGCTCCTTCTCATTGGAGTTATATTGGCTATTATCGTTGTAACACTAACCATTGTCCTCGTAGTGGATACAAAGAGGGAATGGCGTCGAAAAGCCTTCCTGGCTCTGCATAGCCTCGAAAAGTTTGACGAGGGAAATCCCGAGTTCATCAACCCTGAACAGACTCTCGATGAGCAAGCTGAACTTCTTCCCTATAACAAAAACTCGTGGGAGTTTCCTAAGGATAGGCTGAAATATGGGAAGCAACTTGGTGCAGGAGCGTTCGGTCGCGTTGTGGAAGCCGAAGCGGCGGGAATAGTTGAAGGGGAAGCGAAAACGACTGTAGCTGTCAAGATGTTGAAACCTTCACCAGATCGTTTCGCCCTTGCTGCGCTTATGAAGGAGCTTAAAGTGATGACGAACCTTGGAAGACACCTTAATGTCGTGAACTTGCTGGGAGCCTACACTAGAAATATTGATAAGGGTGAGCTGCTACTCATCATGGAACACTGCAAGTTCGGCAGCATTGAGAAGTACGTTCAAAATAAAAGGAAATTCTTTGTGGACCAGATTAACCGGCGAACAAACAGAACTGATCTCTCAACTGTCCCAGACGGATTCGACGAATCACTATCCTTGGCTTCTCAAAGACAATGCAGTATGAATCATAACAATAGTGGTCCCGACAAGTATACGACACAGGAGTCGCCTATCCTACCTGATTTGCCTCTAGTCAACTTTACACCGTCCCCCGCCATAAGATACTTCCCTACAGGACTACCATGGCGACAAAATAGGGCTGTGGTTCATATGTCCATGACCCCTGGAGAATTGGTCACTGATGCTCAGTACGGGTCAGGTGAGATAGTGGTTTCATGCGGTTTTAGTTACAAATACGCTGACACTGACTCTCAGACACTTAGCACGAACGATCTTTTGTGCTGGGCCTATCAGATTGCCAGTGGCATGGAATATCTAGCTTCCAGAAAAGTTTGCCACGGTGACCTTGCTGCCCGAAATGTTCTGTTGACTGAGAACAATATTGTCAAGATTTGCGATTTTGGACTGGCCAGGGAAGTTTACAGGTATGGAGTCTACACCAAAAACAAAGATACTCCGATGCCTGTGAGGTGGATGGCTCCAGAATCGATCCGAAACCGCAGATTTTCTACCCAATCAGACGTCTGGGCTTTTGGCGTGACGTTGTGGGAAATTTTCACCCTTGGAGCATGCTGGCAAAAAGACAAACATGAAGTTCGTGGAAAGCCTGGAAACCGGCGATGGATTATTGAAAATACCTCTGTACGCTCCGGATGCCATATACCATGTGATGAAAGAATGCTGGCTGCGAGATCCAAAGTCTCGGCCGCAGTTTTCAGAGATAAAAGACCACATCGGTAACCTTCTAGACCAAACTACAAAAGAGATGTACTTGGAACTCAACCAGGGCTATGATACAATGAACCAAGCCCAGTTCAAGGACCAGGTCGACTATCTCATGAAATTTGCGAAGCCAGCATATGAGAACACTCAAACGCAGGAGGGCCGCCAGAAAAATGAGTATACAAATTTTCCAAGACCATTCACTGACATGGGAGAAGAGCTCACCCCCAACCAAGTCGATGGCGGAAATACAGGGTATATGCCGGGTCTTCCCGGAATCAACTCTAATTGTCAGCAGAGCAATGGCAATGAACTATCCTTATTTCCCAACGTGAGTACATTAGCGGTTCAGAAAGGACTGCCAAAGTTAGACGAAGACCTCAGTGAGTTCAAAACAGAGCTGGACTCAAAAGAATGACTATTTGAACCGAAAATGCTAAGCGTTTGAGCTGTGCTTAGTTAACTCAGGAATTCTGAGGAAGTGGTGACCTTTTGAAGTGATAACAACTTGACCCCTTTTTGTTCTGGAAAAAACAAAAATAAAATAAATGTTCTAATCGTAGAACTACAAATGCCAGAAAAGCTATATCTCCGCACTCGTTATCCCTTACAAAAAGCTATCTACTTTCCTGTCAAAGGGTATTTTATGCGAGGTCAGAAATAAAACGAATTTAAATAGAATTCTACATCCCTTCCCCCTTTCAACAAATTTGTTTCAGGGTAGGATTTCATTTTTATATATGCAAAAACAAGCGCCCTTTGACCTGGCTAACACACCCACAAATAACAACAGTTTATTAGCTTCGTTTTTGCAGATAACATGGTATCTTTTACCACGGTAACTGCATCTGCAATTAGCCGTTTTTGCAGTTACCGTGGTATCTGATACTCGGTTGCACTGCAAAAACGACTATTGCTGAAAATGCACTTTTCGAAGTCATCTCAAAGAAAAACTGATTCCCAGTTACATCACTAAGTGCTAAGCTTCTTTCTCACTCAATTTGACAAAATTTGATGAAAGTGAGATTACTTCAGATACCACGATCAGATACTAACGTCGGACCGTGGTATCTGAATATCATATACCACGATGGCTGGCCAGATACCACGATAACTGCAAAAACGCCTTTTGACCGTGGTATCAGATACCACGGTAACTGCGAAATGACTTTAGACCGTATCAGATACCATGTATATGCAAAAACGCAACTATTGACAGTCGACGAGAGCACATTTCTTAGATGCGTCATTCAGTGTCGGAACTGTTGAAAATGGTGAGATCTTGCTTCTTGGACTGAACGAAAATTTCATTTTAAAATCTGTATAGCACAGTTTTTTGTTTTACGCCGTTCTACCAAGGAAAATGATGCTATCAAGAATGTTCGAGATTTCAGATCCCGCCTGTGAATCGCAAGAGCTAGAAAAAACTTGCAACGCTGGTTCAGAGGATGAAATATAGAATTTGCCTTTTCGTGGGCTTGTTCTGGTCATTTGTAAGGAAACCCTTGAAATGACAATGGTCATGGACCCTTGGATAATGATCGTTTGGTAAAACGTGTTTTATTTTTGAACTTGGATGATGTGAACTTTAAAGGCGCTAGAAATTCGTCTGTAAGCCAAAACTCACCGGTAAACATTGTAAGTGGAATCTTGGGTTTTGCGTGGAACTTTGTAACTTACTTTTTTAATTAAAACACCGATAGGACTATCTGGTCACGGTGTAATTTTCCAATATACTTTGATTGATCTCAGCCAAAAGGCAATTCTCCAATACTCTCCAAAACACGCCAGTGATCCTCAGGATGAGCAATATAACACCGCTTTAACGACTCAAACTCAACAATTCAAATCCTGTGTCAACCAATCACGGCGATTCGTCGGGGACAGCTGTGGTGCCGCTTCCGGCTCTTCCGCTAGGAAAACGGCGATTTTGCGTCGGCAAGGAGTGTTAGTCATCAAGAGTGCCGGACGCAAGTTGAACCGGACAGTTTCAAATGTGAGCAGACCCTAAGGTATAAAATCGCGAAATAATTATCTGGGTTTGGCAACAGTGTTCTAACTCATGGTACGAAATTTGAAGGCTCAGTTGCGAACCGACTCCCAACCAGGCGACTTCGTTTTTCTTATCGAGTTATTCGGACTTCCGAATTTCATTTTAAATTCGAGAAGAAGTTAGTTGTGTTTTGCGAGTGCGCGATATTTCGGTCAACTGTAAATTCGTCTTACTAGTCCATTGTGGGGTTTCTACTACTTTCCGTTTTTTCTTGGTGTTCATTTTTGTAGAAATGGTCTCTGTGGGGTTGAACAGGACAAATTCTGGGGGTTTGAATCGGTTATTATTGTAGAGGTCCGGTTGAACCCCACTCTGTCCGGATCAAAATATTTACCAGATTCTGCACTTTTAAAAACAGGATAAAGGTTCCCAAGCTTCCGTTATCAACCGCTTCTAGTGGAACATGTCGTGTTCCACTCCTACTTTTCTACAATGAATGAAAACTTTATTAGCCTTGTGGTACTAATTGTTCGTCCACATTCAGAGCTCATTTTAACAATGTCTGGTTCAAACACCACCTGTATGAACTAACCCCATCGGTGGGGCTGAACCGGACGGTTTTTGAAAAAATCATAGCGCCAAAACGATTGGAAAGTAAATTATCTAAGAATTAGAGAACATACCTAGTCTCATTAGCCTACCTGTCTTTTCCACTGTTCAATAAGTTTCCAACTTCTACAGAAATGGAATTATGGAACAGATCGTACTGGGAAGCTCATAACTTTGGAAACTGTCACCGAAGAAAGAGACCTTGGGGTCATTGTTGACGACAAAATGAAATTCCATAGTCACAGCAAATACCTAGCTGCCAAAGGCAACAGGTCCCTTGGTCTCATCAGACGTAATATCACCAGTAGATCTCCCAGGACAATCAGGAAGCTATATACAGGATTGGTCAGACCACAACTTGAGTACGGAGTCTCTCTTGCCGTTCCTCACTATGTCATGGACAAGAAGATCCTTGAGAGCGTTCAGCGGAGGGCTACAAAACTGCCAACCAAATGTAAGAACCTCTCGTACCCTGAACGCCTCAAGAAACTCAAGCTGCCAACCTTGACGTACAGGAGGAAGCGCGGAGATGCAATCCTGACCCACAAGCTGCTGGAGAATGGTGTCACACCAGGGATTTTTAATAAGTCGCTCTCTAGCCACACCCGGGGCTAGTGTTGGGCGATATTCAGGTTTTTCGATATATCGATATTTTGACTTTCGATATTCGATAAACGATATATCGATATCGATATTTCGTTACCATGTTTCGCTATAGTATACGTCTCGTTTTGCCAAAATTTAAGAACAGAATCGTCGTGAAAAAGCATCTTGCTTCATCTCAAACTTCGAATAAATAGAACTGAAATATGGAAATCATTTTGCTCCAATTTCCGATGTAGAAATTCAAATTATTTTGGATTTTTTTACAAGAATTATAAATATACGAATATCGTTTTCGATATCGATATTTACGTTTCGATATTCAATATCGATATTTGGTCCGATATATCGATATATCGTTATCGATATCGAATATCGCCCAACACTACCCGGGGCCACACCAAGAAGCTCCAGCAGCAAAGAAGCTCACGGAGAGAACGTTCCAACTTCTTCTCAACTCGTGCTGTTCCACTGTGGAATTCCCTTAGTGAAGAAACAGTTCAGTCCAAAACTGTTGACAACTTCAAAAAAGCAATTGACCGAGACTGGGCAGCGATGGAGTGGAAACTACACTGGGAGGCCAGTGGATCTACTCAACGGAACTAAACAACGCACTTCCACCTCCATCACTCAACCGGCGAATCTACAGGATGTTCACCCAACCTTATTCGCCGGCCAGTGCGATTTAAGGTAATTTAAGGTAATCAGCCAATAACGAAAAACGCACGGTTCAGTCCCGACCCCCCCCCCCCCCCCCTGCACCATAGGGAGAAAGCCGTTGTATAGGGCAATATTTTCTAGCGTTTTGTCATCTTCACTCCAGTTTCAGTTTTACAGTAGGTGTGCTTATTTGAACACTTCTCTAACTTTTTCACTACCCTGGCTTTTCCACTTGCTTACAAGACAGTGAAATCGAAAGGAAAAATAACAAACTTGATATCAACTGACAGCCAACTGATTCAATTCAAGGTTGTCCTTGCCCATCCTGGCTCCTACTTCGAGTAGAAAATATTTTATGATCAATTTTTCAACAGGCTTTTTCTTTATGAATGACTCTGCAGGTTTGAACGCCATCTATTTGGTTAAGTTTAGTTCCGCCGAGCAAAATGGAATGAATACCAGACAGCGGTTAACAGCAAAGTAACAGTAAGTATTCAAATAAACGGTGTCGACTAATCGTAACGGAATTCCATACAGCCGTGACATATTAATGACGTCACGTGATTGTGGCCCCAACATAGCATTTGATTGTCCCTAGGCCGTTTCATAAATGTAAACGCGACCGGCGCCTCCCTGGCCGCTCGGCTCTATATATATACATTTACCGATAGGTAGGTAGGTAAGGTACTTCATTTGTGATCGAACCGTTACACGGCATTTCACAGCTACAAACTAAAACTAGAATACGCCTCTAACTACACATTCACAACAAAACAGAATATCGGAAAGGTAAAGAAACTACAATTTTTCGTTTTCTGAGGTAAAATAGATAAAATGGGTGTGACGTCACGCTTGTATGAAATTCCGCTACGGTTTAGTCGAGACCAAATAAACAGTGGCACATGTCGAATATATGAATGGATTAACTCTCTTTGGCAAGTATTTTGCAGCAAAAGTTGCCTAGTATGGATTTTAGTTTTTCTTCGGCGACCGTTCACTGTTAGGAGACGTTCCCGTAGAGCGTGTTCCACCCTTCTAACAATACTAACTGTTAGTTACTATCTTATTCCAGCTTCATGAAAGGTTACTATGTTGGCCGTTCCAGCCTTCTCGAAATAGTTACTAATAATCAGGGGCGTCGCCATGGGAGGGTGGTACCCCCCCTCGAAGAAAGAAGAAAGCTAATCTGGTTGCTCGCAGAGCGCCCATCCAAAGAAAATTAGCTAAAATGGACCTTCGCAGAGCGCCCGACGAAAAAGTGCAGCTAAACGGGCGCTTGCTCAGGAAAGCTTATTGAGAGGCTGGCAGTGCGCCCAACGAATCTGTAAGGGTAGTTCAGGGTTACCAAGAAACTGAGTTGACATCCAGCTTGGACCTAGGCTGTTCCTGGTTCTCGAGCGTTCCAGGAATTGGATTCTCAGTCGCATGTTTGTCGCCAATTAACAGGGCCGTGTGACTGGACCGGAAGGGCAGAGCCCAGAGGTCAAGGAATTTCGTTCAGAGAAAACTCTTGATAAGTAACTCCGCGTGTCGACGAAGAACCGGAAAGTGAATATTCCTTCAGCCAAAGCTGACTGCCAATCACGTTTGACAGTGGAAAACGGATACGTCAGCTGAATTTTATTAGAGCTATATTTCGGCCCTTCTTGGCAAGGGTCCTCTTAAGGCTTAAAACCGCCCAAGTTGGAAAACCAAACTTGTGGAAAAAACACAAACTTGAGCGGTTTTGATCCTGCAAATAGGACCCTTGCTAGGAAGGGCCGAAATATAGCTCGAATAAAATTCAGCTGACGAGACGAGAGCAAGAAACGTCACTGGCGTAACATGCAACGTCGTGATTGGTTGACGTAGGATTTGAGTCAAGTTTGAGGATTCGTTTGGGCGACGTTTCACGTTCTTATCGAGGTTCACTGGCGTGTTTCGGACTTAGTCTTACAGAGTAGGCTATTAAGCGGATTGTCAAAGCTATAACGCTGGAACTAGGCTACTGGTTGAAAATAAATATCGAGACTAGGCGTGATGATGTTGTCGCTCGTTAATGATTCATATGACGATAGGCAAAAGATATGACTGATAGAATGAAATAGTGTATGTTATCAGCTCTATGTAGCCTACTTTCACTTTTTGGGATCCCAAAACGTTAGTGACGGATACCTATGACATCGAAAAAACGTATGTCTGTCCGTCCGTCCGTCCGTCTGTGAGCACGATAACTCTCGAAGGGAATGAGATATTTTGATGAAACTTGGTGTGAGGATTCTTTGGGTCAAGAGTAAGGTCGAGTTCGTAGATGGGCTCTGTAGTTCTACATTTAGGGATGGGGGAGGGGGTTTAAATTAAGGGACAAACAATTTGTTTTGAAACAGCTAATATGATAGTCGATTATGGGGTAAGACGACATGCTGAACACGATGGTGAAAACCATTTTCTCGCCGGACAAGTAGTTAGCTCGGAATCTGGCCGAAACCGGAAAATTTGTTGAAAGCAAAAGTTTTATTTGAAGTTGATTAGATGATCGATTTAGGGGTAAGAAGACATGCTGAACACGATGGTGAAAACCATTTTCTCGCCGGGCAAGTAGTTAGCCCGGAATCCGGCTGAAACCGGAAAATTTGTTGCAAGTAGAAGTTTTATTTGAAGTTGATTAGATTTTCGATCTAGGAGTAAGAAGACATGCTGAACACGATTGTGAAAACCATTTTCTCGCCGGACAAGTAGTTAGCCCGGAATCCGGCCGAAACCGGAAAATTTGTTGCAAGCTAAAGTTTTATTTGAAGTTGATTAGATGATCGATTTAGGAGTAAGAAGACATGCTGAACACGATGGTGAAAACCATTTTCTCGCCGGACAAGTAGTTAGCCCGGAATTCGGCCAAAACTGGAAAATTTGTTGCAAGTAAAAGTTTTATTTGAAGTTGATTAGATGTTCGATCTAGGGGTAAGAAGACATGCTGAACAAGATTGTGAAAACCATTTTCTCGCCGGACAAGTAGTTAGCCCGGAATCCGGCCGAAACTGGAAATTTGGCAGAAGTACGTAAAGCAGAAAGTTTCGATCAGTATCGTCAAAATAGATATGGTTTATATATCTGAACTTGATTTTCTCAGATGATTAGCCGCGCGAAGACTGAATCTGGCGAAGACAAGACCTAGTTGTCTGGGTCAAATATTATTTTTTTCAATCAATCAATCAATCAATCATCGTATTTATTCCTGAATATCTGTTTTACAACATGATTTTTGGGATCCCATCGAAACCTTTGGTCTTGTTTTCCGAGGAAACATGGTAACAAATTGCGAATATATTTCATTTACAATACAGAAGAGTAGCACATTATACTGCAAATAAGTGGAACTAAGCCGGAGTAAATAACACTAAGTGCACAACAACTCACGAGATCACAGCTAAACCTCACACGCAATTCAACGAATAATCACCAGGCATAAGTTGACCCAGACTAAATAGCATCTCATTTTGTACCACGATACTCCTTTTACTCATTTACTCATAATATAGCGCCAGTGATCGATGTAAAGAAAAATTAACAAACAAACATCTTGTGACGCTTCAGATAGCTGTGTCGGAAAGAGTATGGACGCAGTTGTAACGAATAACGTTAAATAGGCACATTTCTACCAAGGAACCATGGTTTTTCGTCGCCAGTCGCCATTTCAGAGGGTATGTAATTCGCCTTGCTCCAATTCAGTGCTCCGAGCGGACTAGTTTCTGATGGTCCCCCATTGCCTAATTATCAACACGTGCGACACAGAGATAGTAAAATTCGGATCTATAAGGTACTGAGCACAACATATCAGCTTTTACTTTCTACCCCAATTTTTACCCCTATTGCTGGGGGAGCAGGTTGCAGATTTTCTTCTCAGCAACTTCTAGATCTATTTGCTTCATCTGTCATAAGTGCTGATAACGCAGAGGCTTCATTTGGATCCCCTAGGGGGCAGGAGCTACCCATGAAAAATCCTACAATCTGCGAGAAACGAAGTGATCTGATAAAATTATGACAGGCAGTTGTGCGAAGGTGATCTCAAGAAGGTCTCTCACCCAATTTTGACGTTTTAAGCCGAGCTAATGACCTTTTTTAAGCCGAGCTAATGACCTTGAATGACGTAGCTGCTCCACTTACAGGTCTTCGCGAAATAACGCCCCTGTGATGATGAGACGATGGGGGACCTTTGGAATATAGTCCGCTTGGAAGTGCTGACTGGAATATGGCTAATTCACGGATTTTTTTTCACTTCTTCACTCTACTCTCCTACGGCTCTGACAGCCTGCGCCAAACTCATAGACGCTTGCTGTCGGCTTTGCCGTAGCCTATTCGCAAAGGCGTTTTTATGGCACTTGCCCTTCGGCCAAGTGCCATATAGCGATCGCAATTTCTGTCCGTCCGTCGGTCTGTCTGTCGGTCGGTCGGTCGGTCTGTCGGTCCGGGTTTTGCTAGTTCGGGTACTTCCACATAAGCTAGGACGATGAAACTTGGTACGCATATCAGGGACCCTAAATGATTAAATTATAAATAGTCACTTACCCGATCCGACCATCGTGGGGGGAGTGGAGGGAAGAGGAATCCGAAAAATTCAGGAAAAGTGAGGTATTTTTAATTTACGAACGAGTGATCGGATCTTGGTGAAACTTGATATATGCAAAGACCTCGTGTCTCACACGTCCCATTTTAAATCCAGACTGGATCCGGTGACCAATGGGGGAGTTACGGGAGTCCGAAAAGTAGTAACAAGGCAAAAGGCAGCAAAAGCAAAAAGTTTCCAGTAGCGGACTCGAACTGGGGAACCTTCTGGTTGTTAGGCCAGTGTCCTAACCGCTACACCAGCAAGGCTTGAAATCAAAGCCGACTGCAGGAAATGATAATAGAACATGTACAGTTTAAGTATTGAAATAAGACCGACTCTAATCGAGATTATTATTTTGCGAGAGCAACACGGGTTGACAACTTTAATAGGAAGGTGCACACTGAAACCAAAAATAGGTAGTTCCAAATTGTGAGACATGTAGGAGACTTCGAGCGAGACTAGTAAGCAACAACAGACTATTATACCATAATCATCTTCGGCAATGAGGGGTTAGCAATTTCGGCTACTTGGTGTACCTACAATTTGTTCCTCTTTAATATGGTACGAACAATATTATTTGGTACCACGTCTATCAAGGGGAGATGGACTTGTAAGTAAGAATCGGTTGCTAGAATCTTTGGTGATCAGGGGTTGGCAGCTTTTGCTAGTTGGTATACCTATTAAATTTTTTTTGCCAGTGTATTTCATGAACGATACTGTACCATGTCTATCATGGGAAGATGGACTTGTAAGTAAGATTCGGTTGCTAGAAGGGCTTCACAAGGGGACTTGTGAAAATCAATGCACATTTTATTTTATCTCTATAAATGTGAGGGTAAGAAAGCTGGTCTCTTGGGTCTGTCACTGTAGGCTACCTTATAATCTCTATCTTTAACCGAGAATTAAGTGGTAACGCAACGACTACAAATCGGATTTTGAAAGAATGACCTAGTTTTACAATTATCTGTAAAGTGGCATCTATGGTATTTTGATCAGGAAAAGCTACGGACAGCTTTGTGAGACTGTCTAGGTTATATAAGATAATGTTCGATGTTTTCTTTAGTCCAAAAGTCAACGATTGAAAAAGATAACGTTCAACTGGTTGCAGAGTCAATTTAGTCCCTACTTGCGATTTTCTGTTTTTTCTTTGATCCCTGAGGTATGGCAACAATGACGTAGTTTTGCAATAATTAGTAAAGTGCCATCCGTGACAATATGGTCCTGAAACGTTGCGGGCAGCTTTATAATACCAAATAGGTTATATAAGATAATGTCCCAGGCTTTCATCAGTGTCGATGTCTACGATTGAAAAGGATAAAGTTCAACTGTCTGCAAAGACAATTTAGACCCCATTTCCAATATTCTGTATTCCTTTTATTATTATTATTATTATTTATTTATCACCCACAACTATAAGAAACAAGTAGTACAAGTACAAACCTGAGGTAGCCTACAGCCATGTTATTATAGACTGTGTTGAGGATTGTGTCATCAGTTCATATAAAAAAAAACTCTTTTTTGAACATAGTTTGACAACTTCAGCGTTTAATAGATAGCGAAGAAACAAACCGAAGTGTTGCTCTCGCAACACTTTGGAGGTTAGGACAGTCATTTAGCCCACGTGATCGGAGGGAATGCCGGAACGTTCAGACTTGAGTGAATTAACCTATCCTATTAGTAGGTCCGAACCGTATTTTTGGATGGTGGGTGTATTGTGTGACCTTCTCATCCACTTTCTTGTACCCTCTACTCGTAACAAGTGCCATATGAGCTCGTAGCTCTTGTCTATTATTGGGATCCCAAAACGTTAGTGACGGATACCTATGACATCGTAAAAGTTGTCCGTCTGTCCGTCCGTCCGTCCGTCCGTCTGTCTGTAAGCACGATAACTCTCGAAGGGAATGAGATATTTTGATGAAACTTGATGTGAGGATTCTTTGGGTCAAGAGTAAGGTCGAGTTCGTAGATGGGCACTGTAGCCCTACATTTAGAGGTGGGGGAGGGGGTTTAAATTAAGGGACAAACAAAATATTTTGAAACAGCTAATGTGATAGTCGATTATGAGGTATGAAGACATGCTGAACACGATAGTGAAAACCATTTTCTGGCCGGACAAGTAATTGGCCCGGAATCCGGCCAAAACCGGAAAGTTTGTTAAAAGTAAAAGTTTTATTTGAAGTTGATTAGATGTTCGATTTAGGGGTAAGAAGACATGCTGAACACGATGGTGAAAACCATTTTCTCGCCGGACAAGTAGTTCGCCCGGAATCAGTCCGAAACCGGAAAATTTGTTAAAAGTAAAATTTGTATTTGAAGTTGATTAGATGATAGATTTAAGGGTAAGAAGATACGCTGAATCTGTATATGACAATCATTTTTTACCCGGACATATAGTTCGTCCGGAATCCGGTTGAAACCGGAATTTTTTATAAGTTAAAGTTTTATTTGAAGTTGATTAGACGTTCTTTATAGGGGTAAGGAGATGCGCTGAATTCGTTTCTGAACTATCTTTTTTGGCTGGACAAGTAGTTCGCTCGGAATTCGGCCGAAAACGGAAATTCGGCAGAAGTAAAGCAGGAAGTTTCGATCGGCATCGTCAAAATAAATATGGCTTATACAGGTATATCTGAACTTAATTTTCTCAGATGATTAGCCTGGCGAAGACTGGATCTGGCGTAGAGAAGACGTAGTTGTCTGGTCAAATATTAAATTTTTGGGATCCCATCGAAACCTTTGGTCTTGTTCCATAAGAGTCGACAGTATGTCTCAAGTCCACGCAAATTAATTTTGATTCACGCAAATCAATTTTGACCTTGAATGACGTAGCTGCTCCACTTACAGGTCTTCGCGAAATAACGCCCCTGTGATGATGAGGCGATGGGGGACCTTTGGAATATAGTCCGCTTGGAAGCGGTGAACTGGAATATGTTCCAGTTCAGTTGGAATATGTTATATATTTTCTATTATTCCATAAGAGTCGACAGTATGTCTCAAGTCCACGCAAATCAATTTTGACTGCCCCAAAAAACTTAACTCGTAAAACTTGAGCGGTGAAAGAATCTTTACAGATTCTAGTAGTTTTGGGCGACATTCGATATTATTCGAAGTTGAAGCACCATGTTTTTCGTAATTCATTTTTTGTATTATTCGAAGTTTTTAACAAAAGATGATTCAAAATGCTATTTGGCCACAGTTTTCGTTTTCATAAATTTTAGCGAAACGAGACATATTTGAGAACGAAAAATAGTCCCCAAATATCGACCCTGATTGTCGAAAGTGACAATCTTGATATATCGAAAACCCACATATCGCCCAGCACTAGATTGTGGAGAAATTACAGGGACGACTTTATCTCGCGAACGACGACGAAAAAAACATGTGTCTTTTTTCCACTGAGCTTCAGCGGAAGAGATGCAGCCTCCCATGGTTGACACAATTCTCCGCATTACGACCAGTTCAGAGCCACCAAGCGGCTTAGTTCCTATTAGTCCCCCAATGATCCTCACCATCATCAACGGTAACAAAACAAACAGGATATATGTACACCTGGTGTACACTGTAAAAAGTTCCTCCGAGGATTGAAGTTAACTGCAGTATTTGCTACTGGGATTAATCTTATCTATACTGGTATAAGATCAATCCGAATTAGAGATAATCTTATCTCAGTAGATTCGAGATTAATCCCAGTAGTAAATGCTGTAAGATTTTTTTAACAGTGTACTTCTGCAGCAGAAAAAAAGGTATCAGCCTCCCTGACGACATGAGATTTGCGCTACCCTCCATTTCAACAAGACCAAAGGTTTCGATGGGATCCCAAAAATTTAATATTTGACCCAGACAACTAGGTCTTGTCTTTGCCACATTCAGTCTCCGCCAGGCTAATCATCTGGGAAAATCCAGTTCAGATATACCTGTATAAGCCATATCTATTTTGACGATACTGATCGAAGCTTCCTGCTTTACTTCTGCCAAATTTCCAGTTTCGGCCGAATTCTGAGCGAACTACTTGTCCAGCCAAAAATAGATAGTTCAGAAACGAATTCAGCGTATCTCCTTATCCCTATAAAGAACATCTAATCAACTTTAAATACAACTTTAACTTATAAAAAAATCCGGTTTCAACCGGATTTCGGACGAACTATATGTCCGGGTGAAAAATGATTGTCCTATACAGATTCAGCGTCTCTTCTTACCCTTAAATCTGTCATCTAATCAACTTCAAATGAAAATTAAACTTTTAACAAACTTTCCGGTTTCGGCCGGATTCCGGGCGAATTACTTGTCCAGCGAGTAAATCGTTTTCACCACAGTGTTCAGCATGTTTTCTTACCTCTGAGTCGAACATCTAATCAACTTCAAATAAAAGTTTTACTTTTAACAAACTTTCCGGTTTTGGCCGGATTCCGGGCTAACTACTTGTCCAGCGAGAAAATAGTTTTCACCATCGTGTTCAGCATGTCTTCTTACCCCTAAATCGAACATATAATCAACTTCAAATAAAACTTTTACTTTTAACAAACTTTCCGGTTTTGGCCGGATTTTGGGCTAACTACATGTCCGGCGAGAAAATGGTTTTCACCATCGTGTTCAGCATGTCTTCTTACCGCTAAATCGAACATCTAATCAACTTCAAATAAAGCTTTTACTTTTCACGAACTTTCCAGGTTTGGCCGGATTTCGGGCGAACTACTTGTCCGGCGAAAAAATGGTTTCACCATCGCGTTCAGCATGCCTTCTTACCCCATAATCGACTATCACATTAGCTGTTTCAAAATATTTTGCTTGCCCCTTAATTTCAACCCCCTCCCCAACCCCTAAATGTAGGGCTACAAGGCCCATCTACGAACTCGACCTTACTCTTGACCCAAATAATCCTCACACCAAGTTTCATCAAAATATCTCATTGCCTTCGAGAGTTATCGTGCTCACAGACAGACGGACGGACGGACAGACAGACATATTTTGCGATGTCATAGGTATCCGTCACTAACGTTTTGGGATCCCAAAAAGTTAAGACTTATCTTTACTGTTAGTTAACTTATGGATCTTTTGAACTATATCAGTGTGATGGTCCATCACACTGATATAGTTCAAAAGATACATGATGGATGCTAATTATGAGACCAGGGAGACAAATGAGGCTAATCCGCTTAGAGCAGTGTTGCCACCCAACCAAAATTAAGTTTACTAAATTCCGGAGAATTTTTTACTAGATTCTAATAAAATTTACTAACTCAAAAAATGTTTTCGCGGCTGTCGCCGCGACACGTGCATTGCATTTTCTACATGTTCTACATTTCAATAATAAAGAAATACATCGAAAGACAGTTTATTTTGAGTCACACTGAAAAGAAAGCAGCGAAAATATATCGGACCGCGGACTTGGTCATCAAGAGTATCCAAGAGCAGAAACGTGCAGCGAAAATATATCGGACCGCGGACTTGGTCATCAAGAGCATAAACGTCAAAAATGGGGGCGCCCCCTACCAACGTTGTCGGCCAATGGCAAAGAACAAGTTACTCGGCGCGAAGCGCCGCAATTTTTCTAAAAGACAGTCAATTTTTTCTTAAAACAGGCCAAATTCTTGTAAAAACTGTCGATTTTTCACAAAGCAATTGGTTCATTTGTTTCTATCAGGGACAAAAGACTTAACAAAATGGACAAAGAGCTCCGATCCTTGGTTTGGTTAACAGACGAAATGGAGTGGATCCTAATATTTTTGTACATTTCCTCTGAATCTATGAAAAATGACACAACTTCTGGGTTGGACCATCTTTTTTACTAGAAATTGGGATTTTTTACTAGATTAAAATGAAATTTACTAGATCCTCTATTATTTACTAGATTTAATTTTTTTTTTTACTAGATCTAGTAAAAATTTACTGCCGGTGGCAACACTGGCTTAGAGCAATGAAATGGGATAGGGCCAATTTCCCACCAAGTAACTAGGAAATGTTAGGTGGAACAGGAGTACGTATATCCTGATTGGCTACTGTATAGCTAGTAAATATAATACCGGTTTGGCATTCCTTCAGATCAAGCGTCACAGCTGTGTTTATTACATGTTCCAGCGCCTCCTACTAGACGAACTCCCCGTAACGCTTTCCATTGACTATCAGTCGCGTTACGAAGGTTAATAACGGGTACCGGATGGTGGCCACCTAACAACCCTCTAGATGAGCCACCGTTAAATGCATAAATAGTTAAATAGAAAAGGGTATAATTTAGTTATTCTTCTTTTTGTTTTGAATTGTCTTGCCAAGTTAAAATTGTATCTTGTGTGTGTCAGTGTTCCTTTCTTTCTTTTTCTTTTCTTATACTCCATCAATGACATTTTATGTAAAGATGGGTAACAAACATATTGATTCATTCGTAAACAGTGAACAGTGCGAGGGGTCCTTTTACCCTTTCTTCTTTCAGGCGCCCCGACCTGAGGTTGTGCTGGTTCTGTCAAGAAGTCGATCCTCAACGCTCCAGGAATCAAGTGTAGAGGAGTCGAGTCAAACGTCAACCAGGACCTGTCAATTTCTCCTATTTTCATCTCAGGAAGACCACCAAGAATTCTTGAAAGCCCCAGTGATGCTAATCACTCCATAGGTAAGCTGATCATCGCTCACCGTCCAGGTGTTCTGCCGTGAGAGTCAGGTCAGGTGTGGACATAGAGATCCAGGGCCCCCAGGCTGATTACAGGGCCCCCTTCTGGTAATTTACCAAACAAGAGCTGTAAGCTCATATGGCACTTGCATGGGTTGAGATGTAGTGTTTGATCAAAAGTACTTTTAACATTACCTTTGCGGTTCAGATGCGCAATTTACTGGAGCTAGAGAAAAAAGTATTTTGTTTTAGAACTTGGCTGCAATGATACGCACTTTATAGGCGCTAGAAATTCATCTGTAAGAAAAACTATTGAGACAAAACGATCACAGGCCCTTAGGAATCATTGATATATACCGTTTGGTGAAAAGTCTTTTTTTTTCACTTTTCGGTTAAAATGGGCACTTTAAGGGTGATAAAATAAATTTTTAAGCAAAACCCTTGTGGCACCAATGATCATGGGTTGAGATGTATCGTTTGATAAAAATAAAGTAGTTTTCGACCTTGCGGTTCAGATGCATACTTTAAGGGAGCTAGAACTTCATTTGTAAGCAAAACCCTTGAGGCAAAAATGATAATGGGCTCATGAGGATCATGAAAATGTATAATTTGCTTAAAAGTATTTTTCTAAATTTACGGTCAAGATTGGTACTTTAAGGAATGTCGGATTTGGAAAGTGGCAATTTCTGAGCCAATCTTGTCGAATCTCTAATATTCCAGCCCAGTTCCATCGTCCTAGCACATCTGGAAGTACCTTTAGTTTTAGTTTGTAGCTGTGAAATGCCGTGTATCGGTTCAATCACAAATAAAGTACCTACCTACCTACCCCCCATTGTTGTCGAATCCGGTCCGGACATGACAAAGATCACCAGAGACATATCCTCTGATCAATTATCAAATTTCAGTCAAATCCGATCAACTGTTCCAAAGTTACGCATGACTCAATATTCCGGATTCCCCCTCCCGCTACTCCCCCCACGACTACCGGATCATGTAAATTTTTATTTATAAGTCAGTTTAATCGGGTCCCTGATTCGCCTCCCAAGTTTCGTCGTGAAATTCCCCAAAACCGCCATTACCGGAATTACCACCGGAACATTACCACTATTACGAGCGCTGTAGCAGCTTTCGGCTTTCGGTTTTCGGTTTCCGGTTTTCACCGTATTTTGTGGAGCTCATAACTCGTGAACCAGTGCAAGTATCAAGTTCAAACTTGGTACACGGGTGGGTATTGGGGTCTAGTTGTGCCTTTTGAGGGTCCGACCCCCCCACACCCACCCGGTTCAGGGGCAAATGGGCCCAGATTGCCCAGTGAATAATGTTCGTAACTTGAATGTTCGTTCTTGTACTTGTAGATCCTAGGGCTGAGAAATTACTTTCAAAGTTGCATCTCCCCCATCCACGCCGTTCAAGGGCAACTGGGCCCAGATTGCCCAGGAGTAAAGTTCGTTACCCGTGACAGGAATCAACAGGTATTAAAGTTCAAAGTTGGCACACTTGTGGGTATTGGGGTCTAGTTATACCTTTTGGTGGCCCCCCACACCCTCCCGGTTCAGGGGCAAATGGGCCCAGATTGCCCTGTGAATAATTTTCATAACTGAACCAGACCTGAGCACAGGACGATGATATTCCTTGTACTTGTAGATCGTAGGTCTGGGAAATTACTTTCAAAGTTGCACCTCCCCCACCGACCCCGTTCAAGGGCAACTGGGCCACGATTGCCCAGGAGTAAAGTTCGTTGCCAGTGACAGGAATCAACAGGTATCAAGTTGAAACTTGGTAGGCTTGTGAGTATTGGAGTCTCTTTTTGCTTTTTGCGGGCCCCAAACCCTACCCCACTTGGTTCAGGGGCAATTGGGCCCAGATTGCCCATTTTTTATGTTTTTAACTTGACACCCACCCTTCCCGTTCGTTTGCAACGGGGCCCATATTGCCCATGTGTTAAGTTCGTGAACGATGACACTCATCAAATTAAAATCTCGTAGACTGGTACACAGTACTTTTCGAAAGATTTGCATTGCGTTTGTTTGGTTTCACGTTTCGCTAAGAGTTTGAGCTGTTAATTGGTCACCGCGTACGAAATTGGGGATGATGAAATGGGATCTGAAACTTTATGACTTTGGCATTAGTGTGTTTGAACAAGGTATAATAAACGAAATACCTTTCAAGATTGATGAAAGTAAAGCCAGTAGTGTATTGGAACAAGGCTTCGGGGCTTATACGAAGCAAACTGGAAAGAGAAAGATGAACAATACTGTGACTGGAGAACGAATTCGATTTACGCGAAGGGGCTGCGTTTCTAAGTGAACTGACATGTGTTCTTGCGTGGAAGGTGTCAGATGAGAAGCACTTTGAAATTTGTGACTTTGACATTAGGGTGTTCGAGCAAAGTAGTAAATGAAGCGTATTGGAACAAATCTGCAGTGCTCATAGCGAGCATAAATGATTGTGTGAGAGAAGGCCTGAGCCGTGTTTGGAGATTCTTTGAGAGCTCAACTGTTGGTTCACGGACAACTATGCAAAACGAATATTAAACATTACGGAAGGGAGAAATCTAAGTCAGTTCAAGTCATTCTTTACACTCCAGGTCTGAGCGCTTGCGCACTTGTTAAGTGGTATTTCTAAAGCAATCTGCAGCCGCTCTTCTACCAGGCCAAAGGAAGACTCGAGTAAAAGCGTACACCAAAAAAGGATTAATGGGTTCCACAATTTCTACTAGTTTATAACGACTTTTTGAGCGGATAACTTTTTTAGGTCTTCAGGCGGAACCAGAAGTCTGGGAACTCTTCCAACTTCCAAAACACATAATGATCTTTCAATTTCTAAGAAACAATAAGTGTGGTTTGTGGTTTCTGATTCTCTTTGATAATGACACATTTTGTCTGTCACAATGTCCAATACGGTAGTGTAGTGTAGCGAAATCTGGTCATGTCTGAAGTGAAGAACTTTTAAGTGTGCGGTGAGACAACTCTTATGAATTGAAAAGGATCAAGGCTGGAACTTCTAAAACTCTTTACAAACAGATCATTCGAATCATGAGAATGTCACGAACAAACATTGGTGCACTGATACGCCTTGGATTCTTGATTTTCTTAGATGCCAATATGACCACTGGAGGCTCCTCGCCGATAGCCCTGTTTCCCAGCATAGAGTATGACAGTCAAAACAATCCTCAACACTTGAAGATAAGATGCGAAGCAAAGCACAAAGTTGTTTGGTACCATTCCACTTTTAATGTTATCGAATACAACTGGATAAATACAAACAGTGAATATCAGTATTTGTCACAATTAGTGGTTTCAAGCACAGGGGATCACATTAAGGATACATTAAGATACACGAAACCCAGTTGGCTACGCATTGCGGGAACGTATAATTGTACTCATGAAGAGACAATGACAAGTAACCCCATCGAAGCGAAGAGCATCGACGTGCCAGAAAGTGGATGTGGATTATTGTGTTTCATTAAGCCGCCCCTACCGATAATCGACAGATTATGGGACTACTCTGTTCGGGTTGGAGATAATTTTACTCTGACGTGTTCAGCTACATGGAACTGGAGCCCGTCGGATCCAGGAAATGTCACTTTGAACTGGGAGTATCCTGATAAGAACGGAGTAGTGACTGGAATAATCATCACAGAATTTGCCAACTCAACAGGAAAAGATGGGTTGATGTCTCAAGCTCATACAAATTTGACAGTAGTCAATGCCCAGCATTCTGACGCAGGAGCTTATATTTGCAACAGTATAAATTCTCGTGGATTGAAGGGGCAGGCGAAAGAGTACGTGCAGATCTTTGGTAAGAATTCTACGTCCGGCTGCACGGTCAATGTAAACAATATCGAGGCAAGTGCCGGAAGCACTGTACGCTGGGTTTCCACATGTGGCACATTTATGACAGCAATTTGGAGTAAAGCAAACGGAATAGGGAAAATACGTGAATATGATGTTCTTATGAAAGAACACGGGGCACAGTCTACACTAACAATCCACAACGTGACGCGTATAAATAGTGGTTTCTACAAAGTTCATTTCTCAAATTTGTTCGAAGGTACCACTACAACAGAATATTTAAGCTTGAAAGTTAAAGGTGAGCCCTTCATCATTACGGAGGATACGGAGAAGTTTGTCCCGAAGCACAAATCTCATTTGATCAGGTGCGTCGCTGAAGGCTACCCCTTGTCCACTGTTGAATGGTATTTCAGGAACTGTACTTCGCCTTATGATTGCGACCTTTGGTTCAAGCCTATAGAAGAGGAAACCCAGAATATAATTAGGCGTAAAAAAGATGTCAAAGATTTTGTGACGGTTACATCCACCATTCAGGTCACAGCATTTCGGTCGGGAGAGTATCTTTGTATTGCAAAAAACGAGTTGGGTTTGTCAGTAAATGTGAACGAGCTGTATGTGATAGCTACCAGCGAAGGGCATGACCTGAGCGGACAGGAAGAAATCTACGTTGGTGATGATTTGTCACTGATTTGTTCCATCACCTTGTTCAACTACACCCGAGCCATTTCCTGGAAATATCAACCTAATGCATCGAGCGACGCACTTGCGATCGTAGAGCAGGAATGTCGTTGTCTTTCCATCCTCAGAAGCGCGGATATTTACGGGTATTACGAGAACTTGATAGTATCAAAAGTGGACCTCAAGGCTTCTGGAAAGTATTCTTGCTTCGCTGAGTCTCTAGTCGGCGAAAACAGCCAGAAATCGGTAAATGTCGTTGCACGTGACCCGGTTCCACTGACTGTCATCACACTCGGTGAGAAAAGGATCAGTAAAGAGAAGGGTCAGCGCTTGGTTCTACAATGCAACGTGACCGGCAAACCTTACCCTAAACTCACATGGTTTAGAAACGGTAAAGAACTGCTTCCGTCAGGAATGCACTATGTCGAATATGTGGATGGGGTAGCAACTCTTATGGTAGGGTTTGTCGAAGAAAAGGATGCTGGAAGTTACACATGTGCGTTTGCGAATTTCGCAGATAAGGTGGAGGAAACTATGGAAGTGGAAGTTATCAGTACTCCGGTAGCCTGGTGGCTCCTTCTCATCGGAGTTATAATGGCTATCATCGTTGTAACACTAACCATTGTCCTCATAGTGCATATAAATAAGGAGTGGCGTCGAAAAGCCTCACTGGCTCTGCATAGCCTCGAAAAGTTTGACGAGGGAAATCCCGAGTTCATCAACCCAGAACAGACTCTCAATGACCAAGCTGAACTTCTTCCCTATAACACAAACTCGTGGGAGTTTCCTAAGGATAGGCTAAAATATGGGAAGCAACTTGGTGCAGGAGCGTTCGGTCGCGTTGTGGAAGCCCAAGCGATGGGAATAGTTGTAGGGGAAGCGAAAACGACTGTAGCTGTCAAGATGTTGAAACCTTCACCAGATCGTTTTGCCCTGGCTTCGCTTATAAAGGAGCTTAAAGTGATGACGAACCTTGGAAGACACCTTAATGTCGTGAACTTGCTGGGAGCCTACACTAGGAACATTGATAAGGGTGAGCTGCTACTCATTATGGAACACTGCAAGTTTGGCAGCATTGAGAAGTACGTTCAAAATAAAAGGAAATTGTTTGTGGACCAGATTAACCGGCGAACAAACAGAACTTATCTCTCAACTGTCCCAGACAGTCTCGAAAAATTACAGACACTAGAGTCGCCTATCCTACATGAGTTGCCTCTAGTCAACTTTACACCATCCCCCGCAATAAGATTCTTACCTTCAGGACAACCAGGGCGAGAAAACGAAGTTGAGGTTCAGATGCCCATTACCCCTCGAGGATTGGTTACTGGTGCTGAGTACGGGTCAGGTCAGACAGTGGCTTCATGTGTTTCTAGTTACAAATACGCTGACACTGACTCTCAGACACTTAGCACGAACGATCTTTTGTGCTGGGCCTATCAGATTGCCAGTGGTATGGAATATCTGGCTTCCAGAAAAGTTTGCCACGGTGACCTTGCTGCCCGAAACGTTCTGTTGGCTGAGAACAATATTGTCAAGATTTGTGATTTTGGACTGGCCAGGGAAATTTTCAGATATGGAGTCTACACCAAAAAGAAAGATACTCCGATGCCTGTGAGGTGGATGGCTCCAGAATCGATCCGAAGACGCAAATTTTCTACCCAATCAGACGTCTGGGCTTTTGGGGTGACGTTGTGGGAAATTTTCACGTTTGGAGAAATGCCCTATGCTGGTATTGAGACAAACATGAAGTTCGTGGAAAGCCTGGAAACCGGCGATGGATTATTGAAAATACCTCCGAACGCTCCGGATGCCATATACCATGTGATGAAAGAATGCTGGCTGCGAGATCCAAAGTCTCGGCCGCAGTTTTCAGAGATAAAAGACCACATCGGTAACCTTCTAGACCAAACTACAAAAGATATGTACTTGGAACTCAACCAGGGCTATGATACAATGAACCAAGCCCAGTTCAAGGACCAGGTCGACTATCTCATGAAATTTGCGAAGCCAGCATATGAGAACACTCAAACGCAGGTGGGCCTCCAAAAAAATGAGTATACAGATTTCCAAAGACCATTCCCTGACGTGGGAGAAGACCTCACCCCCAACCAAGTGGATGGCGGAAATACAGGGTATATGCCCGGTCTTCCCGGAATTAACTCTAATTGTCAGCAGAGCAATGGCAATGAACTATTCTTATTTCCCAACGTGAGTACATTAGCAGTTCAGAAAGGTCTGCCAAAGCTAGACGAAGACCTCAGTGAGTTCAAAACAGAGCTGGACTCAAAAGAATGACTATTTGAACCGAAAATGCTAAGCATTTCAGCTGTGCTTAGTTACCTCAGTAATTCTGAGGAAGTGGTGACCTTTTGAAGTGATAACAACTTGACCCCTTTTTGTTCTGGAAAAAAACAAAAATATAAGAAATGTTCTAATCGTAGAACTACAAATGCCAGAAAAGCTTTATCTCCACTCTCGTTATCCCTTACAAAAATTTATCTACTTTCCTGGCAAAGGGTATTTCATGCCGAGGTCAGAAATAAAACGAATTTAAATAGAATTCTACATCCCTTCCCCCTTTCAACAAATTTGTTTCAGGTTAGGATTTCATTTTTATATATGCGAAAACAAGCGCCCTTTGACTTGGCTAACACACCCACAAATAATAACAGTGGGAGGAAAACGAATGGATATTAGCTGCGTTTTTGCAGATACCGTGGTATCTTTTACTACGGTAACTGCATTTGCAATTAGCCGTTTTTGCAGTTACCGTGGTATCTGATACACGGTTGCATAGCTGCAAAAACGACTATTGCTGAAAATGCACTTTTCGAAATCATCTCAAAGAACAAGACCAAAGGTGTCGATGGGATCCCAAAAATCTAATATATGACGTTGATAGATCGATACTCTTTACTTGTAATATTTAGAAACAAATCAAAGTTTAAAGTTTCCAGCCCCTCGCGAAGGCCTTCTAGCAACCGACTCTTACTTACAAGTCCATCTCCCCGTGATACACATGGTACCGTATCGTTCTTACCATGAAATACAGTGGCAAAAAATAAAGGGTATACCAACTAGCAAAAGTTGGCAACCCCTCATCACCAAAGATTCTAGCAACCGATTCGTAATTACGAGTCCATGTCCTCGTGATAGACGTGGTACCAAATTGTTCGTACCATATAAAGCACAGGAAACAAATTGTAGGTACACCAAGTAGACAAAACTGCTAACCCCTCATTGCCGAAGATGATTATGGCCTAACAGCCTATTATTAGACCATGAAACCATTAGAAATCCCCTACTTGTCTCACAATTGTGATCGGTCTATTTTTCGTTTCAGTGTTCACCCTTCTACTGAAGTTGTCAATCTCTCTAAACTTTCAAACTGTTATATAGCCCGCAACCACCTTCTCTTTTACCAACCCCCCATACCAACCCCTTCGACCTTCAAAAACAACTAGCTCTTAGTTTCATTGGGGTCGCTGTCACTACCCCCACCCGTCGATTCACCCACCCGTCAATACGCCCAATCCAAAAATCCATCGACTCACCCACCCGTCGATTCGCCCACCGTCGATTCGCCCACCCGCTGATTCGCCAACCCGCTGATTCGCCCACCTGTCGATTCGCCCACCCGTCGATTCGCCCAACCGTCGATTAACCCAACGTTCTGTTGCTTGAGCGTCGATTCACCCAATTCTATGACTAATTCTTGACCAATTCTTGCTATTACGATTATTTTCACAAGACTTAATCTCCTTTTTCTTAAAGTTTAACCGAAAAGGACTGGGATAGGACAATCTAGTTACCCATCACTTATTCGCTTAAACTGGCTTGAAGACCCGCTGAAAATGCGTTACTTGGTTGTTACGCTATTCAGGAATAATCGATTTTCAAATAGTGGAATTTCCGTATGATTTGTGGATAGTGATTTGTATGATTTGTGGATAGAGCAGATAGTGGAAAACAAAAAAACCCCTTTGCAGAATCCAAATAATTCAGCGTATTCAACTAAATGACACAAAAATAAGTTGGCTTTTCAGTTAAACTTTAACGCTGGAAATACAGATATAAAAATGTCTCACTCAGCTTTTAAGCCTTATAAGAACTTTACCATTTTTAATCCGATTAAAATTTGACTGGTGCTCCCCAATACCTTTGGTGGGCAGACATGACCAAAGGTTCCGACGGGAACCCAGAGGATGATATTTATGAAACTTGTATAGCTGGAATCCTATTCCTGATGCTCAAGGGATATTGTGATCCATGTTATGCTTCCTTATAAACGGCCCTTTTTAAGATGAATCGGAAGACGATTGTACTAATTAATTAATTTATTTATTTATTACCCGCTTTTTGGTTATAGCGGAGTACAATATAACAAAGTAAAAGTTACATATTAAAACACTTGACAAAACAAAATACACTTAATACAATTAAAATTTTGACACTTGCACTAAACGGTTTCAGGGAAAAAAAATAGGTTAATGATATCGTGGGCTGGCAGGGCAGGATGTTGGTGGAGGGTGAGCAGTTTGGAATGACAATGAAGAAGTGTGTTGATGCTATCCTGAACATTATACTGTGAAACTAATTTACGATTACGGAATGATTTTGGGAGATACATCAAAAATTTACAATACTTAAAAAACAACTTCTCAGATTATTTACATCTTTTTTCCTCAATTTATTAGTCTCAATTTATTATATTAATTAGTCGGTATCTTTACAAGCTTTTACAGAACAGCTGGCCGATGACAATGATCAATCTAGTTTTTACCGGATTTATCTGTTATTGCAGTAGTTCCGGGCTGTGCCTGATTTTAGCTGAATCGGTCCAGCATGAAAAATGGGCTGACACCCATAATGCCCGCGATCACAATGCCCACGACTCAAAATGCCCACGGCTAAAAATATTTGGTTCGTACTTTCGCGTAAGTTATTCTAGTTCGATCAACTAAAAAATAATCCTTTCACAATATTCCGTAGTAATCCTGTCCCTTGTAATCTCGCTGTCCGTTGTCCCTGGACATTTTGTCCCCTTATAACCCCCACCGACAGTTAGTTGTCGGCAATTTGAACCAGGACGATTTTAGTCTTCCCTGAGAGCATTTTAAACTGTGGGCAGTTTGGACGTTGACATTTCTGACGATTTTGATTTCAGGGTCTACAACCTGTATAATGGCACTTTTAACCGTGGGCATTTTGATCGTGGGTATCGTGGTGATTTTGTGACCCACCCGAGAAATGTATTTGATATACCGATTTTTGCTTGTTTACCCGTGATGATTTTGCAAATGTTGGGAATATACTGAATACCATAATTAATAAGCATTATTATGCATGTGTTCTGCATTGTTATGTGCGGTATGAGTTGAGACGAAACTGAGCTTATTTGCAGGAGAAGTTTGGGGAAGATATAATAGGGAACCTTAAGCTTACACTCTACTGAGACTTGATTGATCTTGTGGCTCTTTTGACGTACCACATAATCGCAATATGTAGCCCACCTCTTTCGGTACACTTGTACCTAAAAATGGGAAGCTCTTTTTTCTGATATTTTACTCTTGCATTCATCCTCTGTATTTCCTCTTTCATTATCAGCACCGATGTCTGACTTAATGCTTCTGATCAATCTGGCTCAAGCTACATTAACTAGTTTTCACCCTCATTTAAATCGGACGGTATCGTGTCCTTCTTAATTACTCCCCTGCGACTCGATCGCTTTCTTTTGCCGCGTTCAATGATAAGAGCCGCGCTGGATCAGAGGTTGATTTTGAGAAGTGGGCGAATCGACGGAAAAAGTGGGGGTTGTGACGGGTTTGTTGGGGCTTATGACGGGTAAGCGCGCTATTGTATAAAGTGGGGGTTGCGACGGATTTTTTGGGCCTTATGACGGGTGGGCGATCTGTCGTTAAAAGTGGGGGTTGTGACGGATTTTTTGGGTCTTGTGACGGGTAAGCGAGCTGTCGTAAAAAGTGGGGTTGTGACGGATTTTTTTGGTCTTGTGGCGGGTAAACGAGCTGGCGTAAAAAGGGGGGGTTGTGACGGATTTTTTGGGTCTTGTGACGGGTAAGCGAGCTGGCGTAAAAAGTGGGGGTTGTGACGGATTTTTTGGGTGTTATGACGGGTGGGCGGCGTAAAAAGTGGGGTTTGTGACGGATTTTTTGGGTCTTGTGACGGGTAAGCGAGCTGGCGTAAAAAGTGGGGGTTGAGACGGATTTTTTGGGTCTTATGACGGGTGGGTGAATTGACGGGTGGGCGAATCGACGGCTTTCAGAAGTGAGTGAATCGACGCCTCTTGAAACCGAGGTTGGGCGAATCGACGGTGGGCGAATCGACGGGTGGGCGAATCGACGGTTGGGCGAATCGACGGTTGGACGAATCGACGGGTGGGTGAATTGACGGGTGGGCGAATCAGCGGGTGGGCGAATCGACGGATATTTTGGGTCTTGTGACGGTTAGGCGAACTGTCGGAAAAAGTGGGGGATGTGACGTATTTTAGGGGCATTATGACGGGTGGGCGAATCGACGGGTGGGCGAAAAGACGGGTCCCCGTTCATTGAGTACGCGTTCTGCGCAGAGCTATACTATTGTGCAGAGCTATATACTATTTTGAAGAAAAGGGGTAGCCGAAAATTGGTCGACACATTTTGCGTCCGGTTTTGGCCGGATTCCGGGCGAACTACTTGTCCGGCGAGAAAATGGTTTTCAACACCGTGTTCAACATGTCTTCTTACCCCTAAATCGAACATCTAATCAACTTTGAATAAAACTTTTACTTTTAACAAACTTCCCAAAAACTGATTTCCAGTTACATCACTAAGTGCTAAGCTTCTTTCTCACTCAGTTTGACAAAATTTGATGAAAGTGAGATGACTTCAGATATCACGATCAGATACTAACGTCGGACCGTGGTATCTGAATATCAGGTACCACTATTATTGGCCAGATACCACGATACCTGCAAAAACGCCGTTTGACCGTGGTATCAGATACCACGGTAACTGCGAAAACGACTTAAGACCGTATCAGATACCATGTATCTGCAAAACGCAACTATCCACAGTCGACGAGAGCACATTTCTTAGATGCGTAATTCAGTGTCCGAACTGTTGAAAATAGCGAGATCTTGCTTCTTGGACTGAACGAAAATTTCATTTTAAAATCTGTATAGCACAGTTTTTTGTTTTACGCCGTTCTACCAAGGAAAATGATGCTATCAAGAATGTTCGAGATTTCAGATCCCGCCTTGGAATCGCAAGAGCTAGAAGCTCGCTGCAACGCTGGTTAAGAGGATGAAATATAGAATTTGCCTTTTCGTGGGTTTGTTCTGGTCATTTGTAAGCAAACCCTTGAGATGACAATGGTCATGGACCCTTGGATAATGAGAATGTATCGTTTGGTAAAATGTGTTTTATTTTTTAACTTGGACGATGTGAACTTTAAAGGCGCTAGAAATTCGTCTGTAAGCCAAAACTCACCGGTCAACATTGTAAGTGGAATCTTGGGTTTTGCGTGGAACTTTGTAACATACTTTTTAATTAAAACACCGATAGGACTATCCGGTCACGGTGTAATTTTCCAATATTACTTTGATTGATCTTAGCCAAAAGGCAATTCTCCACCAATACTCTCCAAAACACGCCAGTGATCCTCAGGAGGAGCAATAAAACACCGCTTTAAAGGAACAGAAAACTTGACTCAAACTTGGCTCAGGGAGGTAGCTGACATATCAAGAATGTACCCTGAGTCGATATTGAGAGTTAGAAATTTTTTTGTTACGACCATTGCAGTTTCCGGGCAGTTTCCGAGAGTTCGACGTTTGAGTTAGTAGAAAAAAAAAAGAAAAAGCAAAAGGTTTATGTGCCGGGAGTAGGACTCGAACCCACGATCTTTGCCTTGAAACAAAGTAATACAATGTATGTCAACAGGGTTGCCACTGGTAGTACAATTGTGCTCACAATAGAACTTTATTTTTACTTTGGCAGCAGATTTTAGGAAAAAAGTAGTTATCAGGTTTTATTTCCAAGGTGACTATGACCCAGCAACACGTTCTGAGTACTTTTCTTGTTTGGTATTACTTTTTTCCTTTTGCCCAGTGAATTTATTTTAGTAAAGTGGCAACCCTGTATGTTGATAACACAGACAATCGCGAACTTTTACAGTGCATGAGTGCGTAACTACAGTGCATAAGGGGCAAGGCCCTGCCAGCTAGCTCTGGGAACAATAAGGAGGGGTTTCGAGATAACAAAGATGGGGGGTCCTGTCGACAATAAGTCCCTGTACATTTATCTAAGCCCCTCAGGCCGGTTTGATGGCCGAAAGTTGCCTAGTCAAGTTTACTGTTCCTTTAAAAATTGATCATGAAACGTTTTTGACTCAAAGTCGGAGCCAGGATGGGCAAGGACAACCTTGAATCAGTTGGCTGTCAGTTGATATCAAGTTACCTTTCGATTTCACTGTCTTGTAAGCAAGTGGAAAAGCCAGGGTAGTGAAAAAGTTAGAGAGGTGTTCAAATAAGCACACCTCTACTGTAAAACTAAAACTGGATAGAAGATGACAAAACGCTAGAAAATATTGCCCTATACAACGGCTTTCCCCCTATGGCGTAGGGGAGGTCGGAGTTGAACCGTGCGTTTTTCGTTATTGGCTGATAATTCCATTCTGTAGAAGCTGGAAACTTCTTGAACAGTGGAAAAGACAGGTAATGAGACTAGGTATGTTCTCTAATTCTTAGAGAATTTAATTTCTAATCGTTTTGGCGCTATGATTTTTACAAAAACCGTCCGGTTCAGCCCCACCGATGGAGTTGGTTCATACAGGTGGTGTTTAAACCGGACATTGTTAAAATGAGCTCTGAATATGGACGAATAATTAGTACCACAAGGCTCATAAAGTTTTCATTCATTGTAGAAAAGTAGGAGTGGAACACGACATGTTCCACTAGAAGCAGTTGATATCGGAAGCTTGGGAACCTTTATCCTGTTTTTAAAAGTGCAGAAACTGGTAAATATTTTGATCCGGACAGAGTGGAGTTCAACCGGACCTCTACAATAATAACCGATTCAAACCCCCAGAATTTGTCCTGTTCAACCCCAGAGAGACCATTTCTACCAAAATGAACACCAAGAAAAAACGGAAAGTAGTAGAAACCCCACAATGGACTAGTAAGATGAACCTACAGCTGTTGACCGAAATATCGCGCACTCGCAAAACACAACTAACTTCTTCTCGAATTGAAAATGAAATCGAAAGTCCGAATAACTCGATAAGAACAAGACCAAAGGTTCCGATGGGATCCCAAAGATTCAATATTTGATCCAGACAAATAGGTTTTGTCTTCGCCAGATCCAGTCTTCGCCAGACTCCTTGAACATTTTTACTCTTAAAATTTAGAAACAGATTAAGGCCAAACAGCTAATCATTAAGAAAACCAAGTTCAAATATGGATTCAGCATGTGTGTGACTTACTTCTGCGAATTTTTCGGTTTCGGCGAAATTCCAGAACTACATGTACAGCGAAAAAATAAAGCTCAAAAACGAATTCAGCGTATCTCCTTATCCCTATATCCAACATCTAATCAACTTCCAATAAAAATTTCACTTATAACAAATTTTCCGGTTTCAGCCGGATTCCGGACGAACTATATGTCGGCTAAAAAATGATTGTCATATATGGATTCAACATCTCTTCTTATCCCTAAATCGGACATCTTATCAACTTCGAATAAAACTTTTACTTTTAACAAACTTTCCGGTTTTTGCCGGATTCCGGGCGAACTACTTGTCCGACGAGAAAATGGTTTTCATATTCGTGTTCAGCATGCCTTCTTACCCCTACATCGAACATCTAATCAACTTACAAAAAAACTTTTACTTTTAACAAACTTTCCGGCTTTGGCCGGATTTCGGGCGAACTACTTGTCCGGCGAGGAAATGGTTTTCATATTCGTGTTCAGCATGCCTTCTCACTCCTAAATCGAACATTAAATCAACTTCAAATAAAACTTTTACTTTTAACAAACTTTCCGGTTTTGGCCGGATTCCGGGCGAACTACTTGTCCGGCGAGAAAATGGTTTTCATATTCGTGCTCAGCATGTCTTCTTACCCCATAATCGACTATCACATTAGCTGTTTAAAATATTTTGCTTGCCCCTTAATTTGAACCCCCTCCCCCACCCCTAAATGTAGGGCTACATAGCCCATCTACGAACTCGACCTTACTCTTGACCCAAAGAATCCTCAAACCAAGTTTCATCAAAATATCTCATTCCCTTCGAGAGTTATCGTGCTCACAGACGGACGGACGGACGGACGGACAGACGGACAGACAGACAGACGGACAGACGGACAACTTTTGCGATGTCATAGGTATCCCTCCACTTACGTTTTGGGATCCCAAAAACGAAGTCGCCTTGTTGGGAGTCGGTTCGCAACTGAGCCTTCAAATTTCGTACCATGAGTTAGAACACTGTTGCCAAACCCAGATAATTATTTCGCGATTTTATACCTTAGGGTCTGCTCACATTTGAAACTGACCGGTTCAACTTGCGTCCGAGACTCTTGATGACTAACACTCCTTGCCGACGCAAAATCGCCGTTTTCCGAGCGGAAGAGCCGGAAGCGGCACCACAGCTGTCCCCAACGAATCGCCGTGATTGGTTGACACAGGATTTGAATTTTTGAGTTTGAGTCGTTAAAGGAACAGTAAATTTGACTAGGCAACTTTCGGCCATCAAACCGGCCTGGGGGGCTTAGATAAATGTACAGGGACTTATTGTCGACAGGACCTCCCATCTTTGTTATCTCGAAACCCCTCCTTATTGTTCCCAGAGCTAGCTGGCAGGGCCTTGCCCCTTATGCACTGTAGTTACGCACTCATGCACTGTAAAAGTTCGCGATTGTCTGTGTTATCAACATACAGGGTTGCCACTTTACTAAAATAAATTCACTGGGCAAAAGGAAAAAAGTAATACCAAACAAGAAAAGTACTCAGAACGTGTTGCTGGGTCATAGTCACCTTGGAAATAAAACCTGACAACTACTTTTTTCCTAAAATCTGCTGCCAAAGTAAAAATAAAGTTCTATTGTGAGCACAATTGTACTACCGGTGGCAACCCTGTTGACATACATTGTATTACTTTGTTTCAAGGCAAAGATCGTGGGTTCGAGTCCTACTCCCGGCACATAAACCTTTTGCTTTTTCTTTTCTTTTTCTACTAACTCAAACGTCGAACTCTCGGAGACTGCCCGGAAACTGCAATGGTCGTAACACAAATTCTTCTAACTCTCAATATCGACTCAGGGTACATTCTTGATATGTCAGCTAGCTCCCTGAGCCAAGTTTGAGTCAAGTTTTCTGTTCCTTTAAACAGGCTTTTTCTTTATGAATGACTCTGCAGGTTTGAACGCCATCTATTTGGTTAAGTTACGTTCCGCCGAGCAAAATGGAATGAATACCAGATGGCGGTTAACAGCAAAGTAACAGCAAGTAAGTATTCAAATAAACAGTCGCACATGTCAAATATATTAAAGGTTAACTTCAGACATCGAGGCTGGTATCGGAAAATAACAGCGAGATGGACATTGAAAATAACCTGTCCGAGCCGAAGGCGAGGCAGGTTATGGAAAATATCAGCCGAGCCGAAGGCGAGGTTGATATTTTGAAATGGCCGTCGAGCTTGTGATTCCGATATCAGTCGAGATGGAGGTATGTTAACTATTTTAACTTTTTCGAACAGAAATCCTCTTTACGGGGCTGAAAATAATCCAGCCAATCACGTTTCAGAATTAGTCATAACAGCCTCCGGGGAGATGGACATTGAAAATAACCTGTCCGAGCCGAAGGCGAGGCAGGTTATTGAAAATATCAGCCGAGCCGAAGGCGAGGTTTATATTTTGAAATGGCCGTCGAGCTTGTGATTCCGATATCAGTCGAGATGGAGGTATGTTAACTATTATAACTTTTTCGAACAGAATTTCCGCTTTTCGGGGCTGAAAATAATCCAGCCAATCACGTTTCAGAATTAGTCATAACAGCCTCCGGGGAGGATGATATGACAAAATAACATCCTCTCCAGAGGCTGTTATTACTAATTGTGAAACGTGATTGGCTGGATTTTCCGTGGCGTTTTCATTGTGAAGATTATCGTAATATAACTGACCGTGGGTCATAGGAAGATATGCATTACACGCCTGTTCGAAAAAAGTTATGAATGGATTAACTGTCTTTGGCAAGTATTTTGCAGCAAAAGTTGCCTAGTATGGATTTTAGTTTTTCATCGGCGACCATTCACTGTTAGGCGATGTTCCCATAAAGTGTGTTCCACCCTTCTAACAATAGTAACTGTTAGTTCCTCTTTTATTCCAGCTTCATGAAAAGTTACTATGTTGGCCGTTCCAGCCTTCTCGAAATAGTTACTAATAATCAAGGGCGTCTATGGGGGGTTGGTACCCCCCCCCCCGAAGAAAGAAAAAAGCTAATCTGGGCGCTCGCAGAGTGCCCAACCAAAGAAAATTAGCTGAACTGGACCTTTGCAGAGCACCCGACGAAAAAGTTCAGCTAAACGGGCGCTTACCCAGGAAAGCTTATTGAGAGGCTGGCAGTGCGCCCAACAAATCTGTAAGGGTAGTTCAGGGTTACCAAGAAACTGCTGAGTTGATATCCAGCTTGGACCTAGGCTGTTCCTGGTGCTCGAGCGTTTGAGACTCCAGGAATTGGATTCTCAGTCGCACGTTTGTCGCTAATTAACAGGGCCGTGTGACTGGACCGGAAGGGCAGAGCCCAGAGGTCAAGGAATTTCGTTCAGAGAAAACTCTTGATAACTAACTCCGCGTGTCGACGAAGAACAGCCAAGTGAATATTCCTTCAGCCAAAGCTGACTGCCAACCACATTTGACAGTGGAAAACGGATATGTCAGCTGAATTTTATTAGAGCTATATTTCGGCTCTTCTTGGCAAGGGTCCTCTTATGGCTTAAAACTGCCCAAGTTGGAAAAACGAACTTGTGAAAAAACCACAAGTTCGTTTTTCCAACTTGAGCGGTTTTTGAGCCTGCAAATAGGAACCTTGCCAAGAAAGGCCGAAATATAGCTCTAATAAATTTCAGCTGACGTATACGTTTTGCACTGTCAAACCGCCGTGTGCGTAGCGAAGAGCAAGAAACGTCACTGGCGCAACCTGCAACGTCGTGATTGGTTGACATAGGATTTGAGTCAAGTTTGAGGATTCGTTTGGGCGACGTTTCACGTTCTTATCGAGGTTCACTGGCGTGTTTCAGACTTGGTCTTACAGAGTAGGCTATTGAGCGGATTTTCAATGCTATAACGCTGGAACTAGGCTACTGGTTGAAAATAAATATCGAGACTAGGCGTGATGATGTTGTCGCTCGTTAATGATTCAAATGACTAGGTAAAAGATATGAGTGATATAATGAAATAGTGTATGTTTTCAGCTCTATGTAGCCTACTTTCACTTTTTTTCCGAGGAAACATGGTAACAAATTGCGAATATATTTCATTTACAATACAGAAGAGAAGCACATTATACTGCAAATAAGTGGAACTAAGCAGGAGTATATAACACTAAGTGCACAACAACTCACGAGATCACAGCTAAACCTCACACGCAATTCACCGAATAATCACCAGGCATAAGTTGACCCAGGCTAAATAGCATCTCATTTTGTACCACGCTACTCCTTTTACTCATTTACTCATAATATAGCGCCAATGATCGATTTAAAGAACAAGAGCTGTAAGCTCATATGGCACTTGCATGTGTTGAGATGTTTTGTTTGATCAAAAGTATTTTTCGACTGTGGTTAAAATGCGCACTTTAAGGGAGCTAGATAAAAAGTATTTTATTTTTGAACTTGGGTGTAATGATGCGCACTTTAAAGGCGCTAGAAATGCATCTGTATGCAAAACCCTTGAGCCAAAAACGATCACAGGCCCTTAGGGATCCTTGATGTAGGCTATACCGTTTCGTCAAAAGTTTTTTTTCGCTTTTCATTTCAAATGCGCACTTTAAGGGTAACAGAAATAAATGTTTAAGCAAAACCCTTGTGGCACAAATGATCATGGGTTGAGACGTATTGTTTCAAATAAAGTACTTTTCGACCTGGCCGTTCAGATTCACACTTTAAGGGAGCTAGAACGTCATTTGTAAACAAAACCCTTGAGGCAAAAATGATAATGGGCTCATGGGGATCATGAAAATATGAATTTGGTTTAAAAGTATTTTTTGAAATTTGCAGTCAAGATTAGTACTTTAACGAATGGTCGGGTTTGGAAAGCGGCCATTTTTTACATCTCTAATATTACAGCCAAGTTCCATCGTCCTCGATTATCTGGAAGTACCTTAAATCGTGATCACCGGAATCCCGGACCTCCCCCCCCTCAAACTTCCCCACAGTCGCCGGAGCCAATCCGGTTCCGTAAGTGTTTATCCAGAGCATCTGTTTGTTATTCCCACAAAGTTCCATTCCGATCTCACCAGTCTAAGTCGGTCACGTATTTTCGCCCCCCCCCCCCAATTGCTGTCGGATCTGTCCGTCAACAGAAACATGTCCTCTCTTCAATTACCAAATTTCACTCAAATCCGATCAGCCGTTTCAAAGTTACGCATGACTCAATATTCCGGATTCCCCCTCCCGTTACTCCCCCCACGGCTATCAGATCATGTAAATTTTTCTTTATAAGTCACTTTGATCGGGTCCCTGATTCGCCTCCCAAGATTCGTCGTGCAAATCCCCAAAACCGCCATAACCGGAATTTCGGGAAACTCCCCTCCACCCCCCCCCTAATGTCATGATCCATCCGAAATGTATAAACGATTTATCTGGAGCAGATGCTTGTTCTTCCCAGCAAGTTTTAATCCAATCCCTCCATTCTAACCGTTTCCCGATATTTCCGGTCTCCCCCCAACTCCCCCATAGCTGTTAAATCCGGTCCGGACTTCAAATGGGACATCAGAGGTATTTCATTTATTCAGTTATTAAGTTTCATTCCAATCCGACCACCCGCTCGAAAGTTACACAGTACTCAAATTTTCCGGATTCCCCAGCCCTCCACCCCGCTAGTGTCCGGATCCAGTCCAAATGTATAAACGATTTATCTGGAGCAGATTCTTGTTCCTCCCATCAAGTTTCACTCCGATCCCTCTATTCTAACCGTTTCTCAAAATTTCCGATCTCCCCCCCCAACTCCCCCATAGCTGTCGAATCCGGTCCGGACTTCAAACGGGACATCAGTAGTGTGCCATTTATTCAGTTATTAAGTTTCATTCCAATCCGATCACCCGTTCGGAAGTTACACACTACTCCAATTTTCCGGATTCCCCAGCCCTCCACTCCCCCCCGGGTGGTCGGATCCAGTCCAAATGTATAAACGATTTATCTGGAGCAAATTCTAGTTCCTCCCAGCAAGTTTCACTCCGATCCCTCTATTCTAACCGTTTCTCGAAATTTCCGGTCCTCCCCCCCCCAACTCCCCCATAGCTGTCGAATCCGGTCCGGACTTCAAACGGAACATCAGTAGTGTGCCATTTATTCAGTTATTAAGTTTCATTCCAATCCGATCACCCGTTCGGAAGTTACACACTACTCCAATTTTCCGGATTCCCCAGCCCTCCCCCCCCCCGGGTGGTCGGATCCAGTCCAAATGTATAAACAATTTATCTGGAGCAGATGCTTGTTCTTCCCAGCAAGTTTCACTCCGATCCCTCTATTCTAACCGTTTCTCGAAATTTCCGGTCTCCCCCCCCCAAACTCCCCCATAGCTGTCGAATCCGGTCCGGAATTCAAACGGGACATTAGAAGTATGCCATCTATTCAGTTATTAAGTTTCATTCCAATCCGATCACCCGTTCTAAAGTTACACACTACTCCGATTTTCCGGATTCCCCAGCCCTCCACTCCCCCCCGGGTGGTCGGATTGGGAAACTGAATGTTTCCAAGTTAGTCCGATCGGGTCCCTGATGCTCCTGCCAAGTTTCATCGTCCTAGCACATCTGGAAGTACTCCAATTCGAAAAAGAGTGACAAAACTCCTTAATTTTCAGAATTTCCCCGGCCCACCACTCCCCCCCAGATGGTCGGATCGGGAAACTGATTACTTCTAGGTTAGTTTGGTCGGGTCCCTGATTTTCCTGCCAAGTTTCATCGTCCTAGCACATCTGGAAGTACCCTAACTCGAACATGTGGGACAAAAAAATTCGGACAGACCGACCGACAGACCGACAGACCGACAGACCGACCGACGGACGGAATTGCGATCGGTATATGGCACTTGAGCCAGAGGCTGCAAGTGCCATAAAAATTAACAAACAAACATCTTGTGACACTTCAAATAGCTGTGTCGGAAAGAGTATGGACGCAGTTGTAACAAATAACGTTAAATAAGCACATTTCTACCAAGGAACCATGGTTTTTCGTCGCCAGTCGCCATTTCAGAGGGTATGTAATTCGCCTTACTCCAATTCAGTGCTACAAGCGGACTAGTTTCTGATGGTCCCCATTGCCTCAATATCAACACGTGTGACACAGAGATAGTAAAATTCGGATCTATAAGGTACTGAGCACATACTTTCTACCCCAGTTTTTACCCCTATTGCTTGGGGAGCAGGTTGCAGATTTTCTTCTCAGCAACTTCTGGATCTATTTGCTTCATCTGTCATAAGTGCTGAAAACGCAGAGGCTTCATTTGCATCCCCTAGAGGGCAGGAGCTAACCATGAAAAATCCTACAATCTGCGAGAAACGAAGTGATTTGATAAAATTATGACAGGCAGTTGTGAGAAGGTGATCTTAAGAAGGTCTCTCACCCAACTTTGACATTTTAAGCCGAGCTAATGACCTGGAATGACGTAGCTGCTCACTTATAGGTCTTGGCGAAATAACGCCTCTGTGATAACGAGACGATTGGGGACCTTTGGAATCTAGTCCGCTTGGAAACGGTGAACTGGAATACGGCTAATTCACGGATTTGCAATCTTCTTCGCCTTCAGTGGAGTTTCAGTTCTTCACACTACTCTCCTATGGCTGACAGCAAGCGGTCAGAGCCATAGCCATCGTAGCCTGCGAGTGGGCTAATCGCATAGGCGTTTTCTATTATTATGGAAATAAGAGTCGACAGTATGTCTCAAGTCCATGCAAAACAATTTTGACTGCCCCAAAAAACTTAACTTGTAAACTTAATCAACGAAAGAATCTTTACAGATTGTAGTGTTGGGCGATATTCGATATATCGGACCAATAGTTAGTATCAAATATCGAAAAGTCGATACCGAACACGATATTTCTCCAATATTTATCTTATATTATATGCGACATGTTTTTCGTAATTCAGTTCGAAATTGAAAATCTCAATATGTCAAAAACCCAAATATCGCCCAACACCAGATTGTGGAGAAATTACAGGGTCGACTGTGTCTCACGAACGACGACGAACAAAACATGTGTCTTTTTTCCACTGAGCTTCCGCGGATGCAGCCTCCCGTGGTTGACTCAATTCTCCATATCACGACCAGTTCAGAGCCACAATGCAACTTAGTTCCTATCAGTCCCCCAACAATCGTCACGATCATCAACGTTTAATCAAAACTGCTAGGACATGTGTTTAGAAAAAAAGGGGTGAACCTGAAGCGAGCTTTGCGCTACCCTTCATTTAAAAAAATGAAAGCCTTTCATTTCTATTCATTAACTAATGGATCTTTGTACTATATCAGTGTATGATGGATGCTGATTATGAGACGAGGGAGACAAATGGGAGCTAATCCGCTTAGAGCAATGAACTGGTATAAGGCCAATTTTCCTAAACAACCTCCCTTCCTACCAAATAACTAGGAAATGTTAGGTAGAACAGGAGTAGCCTACGTATATCCTGATTGGCTACTGTATAGTCAATATAATACCGGTTTGGCATTTCTTCCGATCAAGCGTCACAGCTGTGTTTAGTTACATGTTCCAGCGCCTTCTTCTAGATGAACTCCCCATAACGCTTTCCAGTGACTATCAGTCGCGTTATGAAAGCAAATAACGGGTATCGGGTGGTGGCCACCTAACGGCTTTTCAGATGAGCCACCGTTAAATGCACTTCTCCATCTGGCAGTTTTTTCATCAGATTCCAAGCTTCAAGTCTTGACAGATTTGTTGTGTCACAGCCGTTCACAGCCAAGATCTGGTCTCCGACGCGAAGCGCGCCAGATTTTGCCGCTGTGCCTCCTGCAAGAAAAGATTAAACAAATGAATTTATCGAGAGCAGTGTGTGTGTAGGCTACAGGTATAAGTAACGATATAAATACTCGAACACAAGCTGACTGGGAAGCATATATCCAACAATATGCGCATGGCTACCTATCACGAGAAAAGTCTATCACGAGAAATTTCCAGGAGACAAATTATCACGAGGCAAATCTTGCTCAAGACAAATTTCCGTGAGGCAAATCCGGTATAAAGACTTTCTATTGAATTTTATTTGAACTATACACACACACAAAACTAAACTAGAACACAAATTATTAGGAAATTAAAATGGAAACAGATCAAATGCCGGAGAACCGGGATGCCTGATTAAGAAAATCTTCCAAGTTCATGGAGGTGTGCGGAGCCAGGAGCCGATCTTTCAGTTGCTGCAGTTTAAGATCCTTTTCAATTCATTTTCTCCGCCGTGCCACGTGGGCTCCCCCATTTTCCAGTTGCTTGACAAATCCTAATATGCACCTTCTACTATATATACGGTAGCTATCTGTTTAAGCTGATTGTCTCAATCCTACTTTTCTTAATCCGGGTTGTTTCGTGAGAATAATTGCCTCTCGAAGATTTGTATAATGCTCTGATTGCCTCGTGCGGATTTGCCTAGTGACACTGTTGTCAAAAGCCGATTGTCTCGTGAAAATTTTTCTCGTGATATGCTCCCAAATAGACGAGCAATCGGTTTATAGGCTACATGGAATTCATACTGGTCTCACCTGCAAACACTTTCTTGATAGTGAGGGGTCTGTCTCCCAACGGCGAGTCCTTCCCCCCTTCAAGACTGAATCCAAGCCCAGCGCCATCTTTGTAAACAACAGTAAGAACTGGGTCTCCTCTGCTTCCATCAGGGGAGTCGCTACCTGCAAACGAGAAAAATTATCGAATGCGCCAATAAGGACCCCGCGAACTCTAATGCCCAGGATGGTGAAAGCGAGCTAATTCAGAAATGACCTTGTAGAATCATGATAGAACGATCATCTAGAATAATACATGAACTGTCAGTAGCTTGGTAACGTTATCATATGTTCGCGCATCCTTGTGTTAAAGGTTATAAAAATATGTGCGTGACATCATCATCATATCCCGCAAAGAGTCCAGCCGCGCTTTATTTCAGACAAATGACGCCGCGAAATTCAAAACATCGTCGTATAGCGTGGTCAGTCGAAGTGGTATTTGTGTCAAATGAGCACGCCCGCATTCTTTGTGGGCCAGTATGTTACGCGCAGTTCTACTCAGTGAAACATCATCTCTCATAACCGAAACAGAAATTTAAAATTTATCTTCGTTATATTATTTTCATTTATAGCTCCAGTTGATTACATGTGAAAACTTGTCAGGTGTTGATATGAGCTTTAATTTTGCACGATCGCTGCTTCTTGGGGCAAGTGGTGTTACGCTTACGCTCGTGACTCTTTTGCTTCCACTGTCAAAGGTTTGATAGCACGAAGTTTGAATTAGTGTCTTTAAACGGAACATTGTCATTTCTTACATGTTAATAATTTCTCGGTTTAAGGACAGAATTTCTTTAGTTTTTTCTCGCCGGCTTTGCCTCTGTCTGCTCACGTGCTGATTGTATTTGTTTGACGTGAGTCAACCCCATAAACAGTGCGCATCTACATGTTAATCGCTTATGCAAGACAATTTAAAAAATAATCAGCAAAGCTATTTTCATCAGTTCCAAAGTTAGTCATTTCCGCTTTTCTTAAATAATCTAAATTGCCGTTTGAAAGAGAAGTGTAAGAAGTTAAGTGCTTAGTTTCGTGACTCTTTTTCTCATCGAAATTATCTTTTCCTTATTTGAGAATAATAGTGACAGTAATAACAGTATAGAGACATTTCCAGGGGGCAAAGGTAGCAATCTTACCAGCGGCAAACTTCTGTCTGTACAAACTAGACAGCTGCTTAGGGCCCCGACGTGGTAAATACTATAATTAGCAAACAATTAGAATTGGTAAGCCTACTTGTCTATTTATTTCCAAGTTTGCTTGTCTATTTTCAAAAGTCAAAGTACGGAAAATAAAGTTCAGTTCATTTTCCGGCTTGGGCCTGAAGAGGACCTTACCAAGAAGGGCACAAAAATAATAGCTCTAATAAAATTCAACTGACGTATTCGATTTCCACTGTCAAAGAATAAATATCCGAAGACATTGGCAGATGGTTTTCCTAAACAGAGCTGGAACGCCCTTCCATCTAAAGTCGCTCTCAGTGACTCAACTTGAGCCTCGTATTTGCCTTCAAAAATTCCCTGGTTAACGTGAGCCTCGTTTTTGTTGCACGCTGCACGTCCACTTCTCGGTCGCTTCTGCTAAATGGCGTTTTTACTTCGGCAGTGAAGTGCAACTTCCTGGCTGATTATTTCTACATTCGTTTTCGCACTGCAGTGCTTCTGAAAAAGACGGCAGAGCTCCTCGAGAATCGCGGACTACCGCGCTACTACCGCTTCAACCAAGAAGAAATCTTGCCGGCAGTGCATCCAAAAACGCATCTTGTGCAAAAGCAAAGAAGTGCTACAGCAACGATGTGGAAGCGCTATTGCAACAAAAACGAGGCTCTGTAGCCTACGCTGCAAAAAAATATGACGAAAAGTGTTGTAGGCGTAGACTGTAGAGGCCGGTGGCCCATTTTTTTGCATTATGATATTACTATTAGTAATTATCATTAATAATAATAGTACTGATAGTAACCAAAAGAGCCTAATAGCAGCAATGAGATTAAAGTCTTTTTTTGGTAGATTACCAGAAGGGGGCTCAGACTCTGTAATCAGCCCGGGGGCTCAGACTCTGTAATCAGCCCGGGGGCCCTGGATCTCTATATCCAGGTCTGACTTACACGGCAGAACACCTGGACGGTGAGCGATGATCCACTTACCTAGGGAGTGATTAGCATCACTGGGGCTTTCAAGAATTCTTGGTGGTCTTCCTGAGTTGAAAATAGGAGAAATCGACAGGTTCCTGGTTGACGTTTGACTCGATTCCTCTACACTTGATTCTTGGGGCGTTGAGGATCGACTTCTTGACAGAACCAGCACAACCTCAGGACGGGGCGCCTGAAAGAAGTACAAGTAAAAGGACCCCTCGTACTGTTCACTGTTTACGAATGAATGAATATATTTATTACCCATCTCAGGGACCCATAAATTTCCTGTCAATAAGAGATTTCTGATGCTATCTTGAGCGCACGGGATATAGTTCGAGAAATACTCACGGTCCAATAACGTTCAAGACCAGACAGACGAAATTTGAGACTGGCTGCTGGCGCCTTGAGGGAGGAGTCTCTTTGGCACGCACGTCCAATGAGGCAAACAAGAATGCCGATCGACTCAAGCGGGGATTTTTGGAAACTGGATTTGGTTCGGTCATCATATCAATATAGAAGCATAGGAAATGACAGGCCCCCTGTAAGGAAATTTATGGGTCCCTGCCCATCTTTATATAAAATGTCATTGATGGAGTATAAGAAAAGAAAAAGAAAGAAAGTAACACTGACACACACAAGATACAATTTTAACTTGGCAAGACAATTCAAAAACAAAAAGAAGAATAACTAACTGATACCCTTTGCTATTTAACTATTGTTTAGTTGCTGGATAGAGGCTGTTTAGAGAGTCGAGGAATTCCAGAAATCGAGCACGACGCTCTAAAGCAGCCTCAATCGGATGTTTCACCCCATAATTTCGTGTCACTCGTCGATTTCGAGACCACAGTGGCAGCACAATTAGCATATTTGTGATATGCTAAATGTTCCAATATTTTGGAATCTTACTACCCTAAAGTTTCACACGAGTTCGGAAGTTTCGCTGGTTACTGTTTCTTCTGACAAAGCATTCTACAAGGAAATTGTTTTCTGTTCGAGAAGAACTGCTCTCTGGCCCGAACTGAGCAAAACTTCCGCTCTTTTCGAGAGCGACTCAATCCTAGTCCAGACTTGCTGATCCGTTGTGAACAGAGCGGGGAGGCATTACTATTGCTGCATGGCACTTGGGCTGGAGGTTGCATGTGCCATAAAAGCAATCCGATGAAAATTTTTCGAGGATTAGTCGTATGGAGTTGTACGAAAAAGTAGCCAGCAGTAGAAACTGTTGCCACTGCATGCTACTACTAAATAATAATAATTTATTTGTGACCCGCTACAAAAAATCAAAGCGGAGTAGCAATAAAAGAAACAAAACAAACACTTCACAAAACAAAAAGAACAAGAAACTAAAGCAAACGAGTAAGGCCACTGTGGGCGGGCAGATACTTATAAGTAGACTGGGGTATTTTGCCAGCAAGCTCCGTAAGTTTCGACCCGATATCCGGGAAACTGTAAACAGATATGAGGTTGCGATTTCTGTACCATGGAGGCAGATACAATAGAAAACGGGAAAACCGAAAATAATAAGAACGAAGTGAACTGATATCTTTTTTGTGAAAAATAGGGTAAATACCAGAAAGGAAACTGGATACTACTAGGATACCTACTAGGAAACTGGATACTACTACAGCAAGATTGGGTGCTATCAGGAACCACTACTTAAGATTAACCCAGTCGGAGGCATGCTAAATCAAAGTATTTCGTATTACTCGTCTACTACATATCAATACATAAAAAGTTTTCGCATAACTACCATACAACTATACAGCCAAAGAGTTTTTCATCGGGAAGACATGTCCCGAAAACACGTGAGGCGATGTAAACAAAATCCCATTACCAAGACCAACACTGTCACTAATTACATTCTGGACAAATGATATGTTTCGGGTCTAATTATATTTTTTGGTCTTCCCTCCAATTCAGGGGTAAGCTAAATATGGGCAGATAGCCTTACCTTTAGAATCTGTAGAGCTTCTCTATGGGTTACCCCCTTAAAACTTCGTCCGTTCACCGACAGCACTCGATCACCTCTCTGAATTCGTCCGTCTCTGCCGGCGACGCTGCCACTAATTATCTTATGCACCTGAGAAAAAAACAGGAATCAAATAATCTGGCACCCCTGTATTCAAATACAGATCATACTTTTTACCGTAAAGATGGAGTTTGAACAAGGGGCTTGATACGTGACAAGTGAACCAGAGAAATTTTCAAATTTAGAAACCATGGATCAGCACACCTAGTACTATTTGCTGTTTATGTTCCAATATTCAGAAACTTCCCGAAAACTGTAAAACTAAGTTCTGCTTTTAACAAATTATCAACGGCATTTGGTGTTTTAAGCCTTTTCAAGACCCGTTGAACTCGAGCAAAAACTCGGCAAAATTAAGAAAACCGGTTTTACGTATCAACAGTATGATACTCAAACACTCGTTGGGAGCATAATGCGCATGTCAACTAGTGAATCGTGGAAAGTGGAAAGAAGATTAGTGAGGTGTCGTTAGCGGGTTTGGAATGTAACATATGAAATTTGGGTCTCCGGAATTGAGAATTAATGAATGCAGTTACGGGAGTAGGTTGCATTGGCATTATAGGTACGACGGGTTCTCTAACGAATTGTATCGTATGTTTTGTAAGGTGACTTGTTCATACGAAAATCTTAATGGTTGATTGTATAATTTTCTCTGTAGCATAAATACTCGCCGGCGAAGATAAAGAAAACGATAACAATAAAAGACATTCGTAAAACATATGTAAAGCCGCCGCCTCTGTCAATAGAATAGCTGGGGGGGGGGGGAGAATGGGTCTTGTTCACGAGCATTTACACTGAGGTACTGTCGTTAACAGAAGAATGAGAAGAGATAGGGACTGGTTCACTCTTCTAAACTGTAAATGTCGTAACTCAATATCTTGGCTTTTTGGGTGTCCGAAGGTAGACCACTTTTTTCCCTCGAACTGATAAAACAGCTCGAGTATCAGGCACACAATCGCTGTGGTCTAAACCGCAGCCAAACACCACATAACAGACGTAAGACCAAATTAAAAGGAATCATAATGGGAATAAACGCTTAGCATGCGCAAGTAGCTAAACAGATTTAAAAGCAGAAAAACTGGTCACTAAAGTGACCTTACATCTCAAATGAGTAAGCTGAGATGAAAAGCAAATTGCAGAATTTCATGTTTTCTTAATTTTACACCACTTTCGTCGAAGGCAGCTTATTGTGTTTTTTCTCGGAAATCCTATGCCAAATCCTGGGCAGGCTAATAAATTATTTCACTGAAATAATCGCGAGGAGAATTGAGACAAAAACTTAACCATTAGTTATTTCCCGCAACAAGTTCTTTCCGTTAGAAAAATTACATGTTATTGCCTATGAGCCACCTATCTGGCTGGACAGCTCGTTGTTTTCACGTCTGGAGTACTGAAAAAACGGAAGGCCCCAAGGGAGCATTGACGACAGAGTAAGTACTGTCAATGGTACTTCATAGCGAGTGCAATAATCGTAAAGTGCTTTAGTGTCTAGCCCCAGACCAAACATGCGCAATTTATGTTCGCATCGTGGCTAGTAAATCGACTCGTGTCCCCCAAAATAGACTAGACGCATGGTCGGCTGTTTAATTTTAGACAATGACTTTTGTGGAGGTTGATACGAAGCCGTAGGCTATCAACCTCCGCAGAGGTTCACTTTTCCTCAAATACTGAAAAGTAGAAGCTGGCCTCCAAAAAATAAATGAATGACAACACTTTCAGAAATAAAAATAAAATGTCGGAAGTCGACCTACATGAGCCACCTATCTGGCTTGATCACTCGTGGTCGTTGTCTAAAGTATCGAAAAAACAGAAGGCCCCAAGGATGCAATGACGACATAGTAAGTACTGTCAATGGTACTTCATAGCGAGTATAATAATCGTAAAGTGTTCTAGTGTCTCGCCTCAGACCAAACATGCGCAATTTATGTTCCGATCGTGGCTAGTAAATCGACTCGTGTCCATCGAAATAGACCAGACACATGGCCGACTGTTTAATTTTAGCACCTCGGTACACCAATCTTGGCGGGTTCTTGAAGAGAAGACAAGGTCACGCTCGACCACCCCAAGTCACCTTAAATAACAGAACCCCCCTCGTAGATAAGCTCGCGTAATTACATCCGGATTCCGGCATAATGGGTCACGACTTGGCACAAAACGGGCAAATAGCAAAACACTTTAAACATGAAGCCAATAGCTGAGAACATCATCACTATCGATTTGGACGCGAAACGGTTTCGCTAATCTTACGAAAGACTGTCTCCGTAGCGAACTTGGTCTCCACTGTTCCTGTAATCACGCGGATTGTTTATGTTTGCTCATTGTTAAAAAAAAAACCTATATATTTCTGCTTTCATTTGTATTTACTTTTCTTTCTCTTTGCTAACAGTATCTTCACATTTTGCATGCGCAACGGTTAAAGACGAATTATTATTATTTTTACAAATAGTGTGTATTTTTTTCTTACAGAATTTACGGTGTAGTTAAATGTATCAACTGACTGAGGTAGCCCATTTGTCTTTCTTTTTATTAATTCCCTCTGTTATTGCTATTTTGAAAATACGCAGTAAAAAACCATGCAGAAGCCATAGGCCTACTGTTTTTATAAATACTATTTTTATAAATAGTGTGTATTTTTTTTTCGCAGAATTTACAGTGTAGTTAAATAAACGAACTGACTGAGGTAGCCCATTTGGCCTTGTTTTTTTTATTAATTCACTTTATTAATGAATATAATCATGAATGATAATGAAATAATAAAACCTTTAAACTATGGCAGTAAAAATCAATCTAGAAGCCTAAAGCAAAGGAAATTGGGATTTTTCTTGTATCCACTTTATCATGTTTTAAGCTCTGAAAAACCGTGTCCGAACTACCAAAATAAATGCACCTGTAGCGGAAGAACCTTTTTTTCTGTTTAGGCCTACTGATCCTACTGTGCCTTAAACATACGAGTTCCGTCGTTAAAGGACCCTTGTACCTATATTACTGATTCACTCAGCATCCATAACCTTTTCATCCTTCTCATATCCAAAATTTCTTTTCAGTGAACCTTATACACCCTAAAGGCACTAAACTGATATTTGCATTTGCCATGTTTGTCTCTTTTCGAGGAGGTCGAAGCTCTTGCTTATTGCTCCCGAGGAACTCACTGGTCAAGAATACCGGTTATGCAAATTTTCTCCCTGTTTCTCGTCAAAGTCTCGTGTCGATAAAAAAAACGTCCGACACGGGTTTGTAATGTTTCGAAAAACGGCCGAGTTTTAAAGCACACCTCGCACTATTTACTGTTTATGTTCTAATATTCAAAACTGTTTCTGATCAGCTCGTGTCAATAGCATGATACGCGAACACTCGTCGGTAGCATAATGCGCATGGAAAATAGTGAATCGTGGCAAGTGCACGAAGATTAGTGAGGTATCGTTAGCGGGCTTAGAATGTAACTTATAAAATTAGGGTCTCCAGGCTTAGAATTAATGAATGCTTAGAATTAAGGACTGGCGTTATAGACACGACAGGTCCTTTAAAGGAGTCAGGAATGTGAACTTGGAATAGGAACTGCATGTTTTACGACATGTGCTTTAAGCGTGTGCGATTACTCACCGTAATCTCCTTCATTTCATGGTCAGCACCACCAGCCAGCGTAATTCCTAAGCTCATCGACCCAACGCCGGCCATACTTTCACCACGGTGCAGCACCACCACCACGATTTCGTGACACGGTGTCCCTGATTCCTCCAACGACTGGTTTGCATCTTCTATGAGCTGCTGTAGTTCTTGCGGGGATATCAAGGATGTTGTTGAAGCGAGGGATGTGATACTCCCGAAGTGGTCGCGAACTGGAAGACAAAACTATAAAAAGTCTCTGCTATATCGGACTGACGTAAATGTGCATAACCGAATTCGGAGGGTCAAAATCAGGTGGAGGATTAAAACGCTAGAAAGCAAAATATACAGTGAATAACAATAAATGTGGCGAAGGACCCTCTAAATTCAAAAACAGAGAATGTTTGACTAGAATGTGGATTAACAGAGAACATAACTCAGAATGAACGATTAACAAAAAATTTAAAGCTATTATTTTATTTTTCTGTCCCCCAACCGACAACAACACCAACCGCAACATTGATTTAACTATTTCAATCAGGAATCCAGGGGTAATAATGGAAGGAATAAGGAACTGAAAAGACGCTGAGCCTTTTTTTGCCACGCTACAGTCTCGTATAATATTTAGTCATATCAGTAAACACAAATGTAAAAAAAATAGACAAAAGAGTTGAAACGGGGCAGAGCATTTTTTGTTTGACACGCGGCAGTCTGGTATAATATTTAATCAAATCAGTCAACACATAGACAAATAAAGAAAAATCGACAAAGAGTTGACACGGCGCTGAGCATTTTTTTTCTGCCACGCGGCAGTCTCGCATAACGTTAAATCATATCAGTAAATACAAATAAAAAAAATTAAAAAAAATCGACATGGAGAGAAACGGCGCTGAGCATTTTGTGTTTGCCACGCGGCAGTCTGGTACAATTAATAGGCTATCTAATCAAATCAGTCAACACAAGTAAAGAAACAAGAGCTGGAAGCTCATATGGCACTTGCAAAGCTGGGTCAGAGGATGAAAGTAGGAATTCATCAATTCGTGGGTTTCTTTTGATCATTTGTAAGCAAAACCCTTGAGATAAGAATGATCATGGGTCCTTGGAAATCACGAGACTGTATTGTTTGGCAATGCATTGGCTGTGCGCACTTTAAGGGCGCTAGAAAATCATCTGTAATAAAAAATCTTGAAGCAAAAAAGATGATCTCCAGCAGCACGAAAATGTATATTTTACTCAAAAGTACTGTTTGTACTTTAAGGAATTCAGTTGTAAGCAAAACCCTTGAGGCAAAAATGATCATGGGCTCATAGGGATAACGAAAATGTACATATTGCTTAAAAGTATTTTTTGACTTTGCGGTTAGCATTAGTACTTTAAGGGATGGTCGGATCTGGGAACTAACTATTTCTTAGCCAATCATGTCAAGTCTCTAATTTTCAAGCCAAGTTTCATCGTCCTAGCATGTCTGGAAGTACCTTAACTTGCGATCACCGGAATTCCGGAACCTCCCTCCAACTCCCCCCCCCCCAGTGCACGAATCCGGTCCGGTTCTGTCAATGATGTACCTAGGGGTTGTGCTTGTTCCTCCCACGAAGTTTCATCCCGATCGCTCCACTCTAAGCGCTTAACATGATTTCCGGTTCCCCCCTCCGACCCCCCCCCCCACATTCATCGGATTCGGTCCGGACTTGAGTTGGGACATGTGAGACATGATGTTTTTCTAAATATCAAGTTTCATTAAGATCCGATTACCCGTTCGAAAGTTACGCATGTCACTAAATTCCGGATTCCGGCTCCCCTCCCTCCCCCCACGATGGTCGGATCGGGCAAGTGATGATTTCCAAGTTAGTTTGGTCGGGCCCCTAATATGCCTGCCAAGTTTCATCGTCCTAGCACATCTGGAAGTACCCTAACTCGCGATCACCGGACTGACCGACCGACCGACAGACGGAAAAGTGATCGGTATATGGCACTTGGCCGGAAGGCAAGTGCCATAAAAACAAAAGTCGACACAGCGCTGAGCATATATTTTATTTTTTTTTACTCACGCCGGAGTCTGATATAAAATATTTAATCATAGCGGTTGCAAAAGAAAAATGGAGACCAACCCATAAACTACGTTTTTCGTGTTTTCACATGTAATTTTTTCCCTGATTTCTGACAGGAATGGCCAGGCACGCAGGGCTTTGATCGCCGCTTAGACGCAATGAAAAATGCAACAATTAAGTAGAAAAGGGTAATTACTGGACAATTATCGTTTAATTATTTCTTACTGTAAGATGCCGCGCAATTTTCTTTGCCTGACGATCAAACTGACCATTATAGTTTTGAATACACAGATAGACTACAGTAACGGTATACTTATTTGAACGTTTGTTGACTTGGGACAGTGCCATTTTCGTTCACTTGCTGTGACTAAAGTCAACTACCAGTTCGCCAAAGTAGCTAATTGAAGGTCCCTGAAAACACCTGAATATCCTAATTCTATCATTTAGCCCCCAACTGCACTGCTTAAGTAACTGTTCAAATAAGCGTAGGCTACCTCTACTGAAGTTCGAAAGAGAATCCAGCAGATGGACCGAACAAGGGATAGGCCTACTGGTTTAAAGAACAGTGTGCTGAATGGGGATCGGTAGCCAGTAAGATCACTTCAAGAAAGCTATTTCCATAAGTCTGATAAATATTTCAGGTATCATTAGCCTCTTTGTGATGGAAATTAGCTCGTCACAATAGTTGCGTTTTTGCAGATACCATGGTATCTGATACCACGGTCTAAAGTCGTTTTCGCAGTTACAGTGGTATCGGATACCACGGTCAAAAGGTGTTTTTGCAGTTATCATGGTATTTGGCCATTCACCGTGGTAACTGATATTCAGATACCACGGTCGACCGTGGTATCTAAAAATCCATCTCACTTTCATCTTCACTAACACAAGAGTCTAGTTTTTTGTCAGATCGACGGGAAAGAAATTATGTCTCTCTAGAGTCGGTGGATATCATATTTCTTTTTGGATGATTTCTAAAAGGGCAAATCTGGCAATTGTCGTTTTTGCAGAGCAACCGCAGTATCAGATACCACGGTAACTGCAAAAACGACTAATTGTAGATCCGTTACCGTGGTAACAGATGCCATGATATCTGCAAAAACGCAACTAATGGGGGGCGCCAGTTGCAATTATCAGAGGAAAAAATATACTCTGACATGATACAGCCACATAAGAAAGGGTGTAAAACCAACGAAATTCACGTCTAAAATCACAACCAATATTGAATTTTTGTGATTGACGGGACAGTTTTTTCCACAGTACGTTGAGGTAATTTGGTTCTACAACGAGTTCAAAGTCCCGGATTCAAAGTCCGTGCCATTTCAAAACTCTTAATTCTTCAGACATTCAACTAAAATAAAGTCGCAATTACTGTTCTTTGTGCTTTAAGCTGAGTGGTCATGGAGTCCGGCGATAACTTCTGAAGACTCAAATCGAAATTGCTCAACACTGCCAATCAAATACAAATTATTGGATGTTTTCCAACCTCGAACCATAGTAGATGCCGAGCAGCCGACCTTCCCTGGCCAACGAGTGATATATAACTGGTTAAGTCGGGTCTTCACCTTCCGGAATCTGGGTTCCCAGATTCTCCGTGATTTTTTCTGAATTTCTTCTGCGATACTTAAAAATTTCGGAAATCTGGAAGTTCAAAAGCCCCTTTTTTCCGGATTATTTTGATGTACTTTCGGATCGGTTCATATTCCAGATGTAATTTACAGAAGAAGTCAAAGAATAATCTGGAAGCCCAGATTCTGGAAGTTCCGGGAGGTGAAGACCAGACTTTAAGGAATGGGGTCGTCCTACCTTGCAGTAGGAAGGTAGTTGGCTATCACTCCTTACTCACAAATAACTTTTCGAACTTTCTCTTTCCTTTTCGACCCGATCTTTCTCTCCTCTTACTTTCTCCCCTTATTTTTTACCGTTTTCTCTTAGTAGTTTGCCTAACTGCGGCCTTTTTCCACATTGGCGTTGGTTACTTAGTTCACGTCGTTTTATATAGTTTGGTATTTTCGCGTTTCTCCTTTTGTTTTATTTATGTTACTCAGTTTGTTGTGTTTTTACACTTTTATTGGTCTATCAAAAAGTAAAAAAATTGAAGCTAAAAAATTTGTTTACTTTTTCATCTTGACCTCTTGTAGGGACGTTCAGAATATGCAATACCTGCACGACAAGAGAAAGTTCCTCCCGACGCGGGGAATTCGAATTTAAACAAAAGCGTGCATTTCAATGGCTAATGAAACGAATCACAGGAAACGTTCTGTTTCACATTATAAGGTCATCTCTGAAGAAAGCCCGCTTTTGCTTATGATCCTCAAAAAATTTATTTTTAGGCTAAATATTTCAAGCATAGAGGTACCATAAAACCGAACGAAAAAGTGTAGGCCTATTCGATGGAAAACGATTGTATGAATAGCGTGGCAACGAAGTAACGCATTTTCATCAGGTCTTCAAGTATATGAATAAGTGATGGGTAACCGGACTGTCCTATCTCAGTCCTATTCGGTTAAACTTTAAAGAAATCTGTTAACTTACTCGAAGGAAGGATGACATTCGTCAAACTGTTATCCTCACTCGTTGTCGAATCAATAGACGAGACTCGGGCATGCGACGATATGTTCATCCCAATAGAGAAGATCCCGTGTGGCTGCTGATATCTTTTCAATGTATTCGGTGGCGACTGACTATTCGGAGACGCACCTCCACAGTCGTCTGAGTTACTAAGAGACTTCTCCGCCTTCTCAAAGGCTCGCCGGATGTCATTGACGGATGCGGTTTTGTTATCAACAGCCTTATTTTTAGTCAATTTGTCGACGTTGATTTGTTCAAACCGCTGGGTTAAGGCTTTGATGCTTGTGGGAGAACGAGCTTCCTGACGTTGGGATTTAAGAAGCTCTAAGCGAGCTGGGTCATTTTTGGGGAGTACGAGTTCATCGAACGTTTTGGAAGATTCTTCAACCCTGATGATCGTTTCCAACTGCTTCGAAATGGGTGGAGAAGTTCTAACACCCTCTTCTTTGCTAAAAGAGCTTCTTCTTTCGACAGATTTGACCTCAGTAATTTCCGACTTTTTGGGGGGTAACGGAGATGTCCTAGTTGACCTCAGTGTCTCTTCGTTACTGAAAGACGACCTTCTCTCCGTTATTTTAGGATCTTCACGCTTGGTTGGTATCGGAGAAAGTCTTCGCAGAAAATCATCATGGGAAGAAGACGTCCGTCTGGTTTCGTATGTCGGGGAATCATTCAGCTTCCGTAAGGATGTAGGCGACGGACGTAAGGTTCTGTAAGTAGGCTCTGGGACGTCGGGACGTTGGAAGGGGGAAAAGCTTCTCTGGGTCTCTGGCTGCTTCTTTGAGAAGCTTGGCGTTCTTGAGATTCTGCATGTGTCCTCCGCAAAGACGTCCCTCTCCGTTCTCTCCACTTCCACCCTCGAAAAGGACGAAGTCCTTGTGATACGTACAACCCCATCTTCAACCTCTCTCGTCTCTTCCTTGGAAACTCTTAAGAAGTTCCGCTGCGTTGGGATAGGTGGCGTTGTATCCAACCGCCGCGGTGACGGGGAGAGCGGAGGCCGTGAGTCCGTAACGTCAGTAAGGAAAGCCACTTGTACTTCCAGCTCTTTCGATCGCGGTCCATCCGCTTTGTGCGTGGGGGGAGGAGCTGCAGCGTTATCATCGTCACTCTTGGCGCCATTGCTAAACCGGGCAGAGCGTAGAACGTTTCTGCGGTTCAAAGCTTCAACGCTATCCGGTTTCAAGACCCGCGGTTCCTCTTTATCTGGTGTGATAGAGTACGCATCCGAATAGTGAGGGGGTGGGGAGGGAGGCGGGCTCATAGAGGAGCGGCTTGATGACACCGCCGAGTCGGTATCAGTATCTTGATCGTTTTCTTGAATCCCACTGTCATTAATATACCCAAGCCGGGCATGGACAGTGGATAGGTTCTGGCTCTTATAGGCGCTCATGCTACTACCTCTGGAGTAGCTCTGGGGACTGATGGCTTGGCCTGGAGACGTGCGGGTGTCCTGGGCAAAGATGGAGTCGGCGCTGATTATTTCTGGAAGGTCGACTCTCGGCCCTCCGACTTGCTTAACAATCTGGACGTCTGGGATGACCAGGCCTTTCAGTTTGGACATGCTCTTTTTCCGGGATTCCTGAAGCGAGGAAAATTTCCGGTCACTTTTCCGGGGTTCGGCAGTGAGTGATCGTCTCGGTGCGCTAGCCGTCGCGACATCGAGGAGACTTTGTGACTTTTCTTGTAACGAACGGCGCGACTTCACTAGGGGCTGTGGGGAGCTGATTCGCTGCGGGGGCTCGACAGCGTTCAGGTTATCAACGGATCGGGATAAGTCCTGCCCGTTGGGCCGTGTTTCCACGCTCGGGCTGCGCAATACAGGGCTGACTCGGGGGTTTTCGTCACTGGAAAAAAGAGCGATTTTCGCGCGGACGCTTTTTTCGCTCTTTTCGTCGGCGCGACGACTCCACAAAGGAGGTTTTCCGGTATCCCGTGGCGGGAGATTTGAACGTGGGCGCGGGACTGGCATTTGATTCTTCAGACTGCTTATGATTTCATTCATTCCGGGATCCTAAAATGGAAAATATGCTTTAAAAGTACAAATAAAAGGATGACTGAAATAATGAGCAACCCAGAAAAAAATGAACATTAAATTAAAAGTTTAGCTTGTTAGCGGTTTTCAAAATATAAGGTCAAAGACACTTGGCACCTTCATACCATAACGTCCACTTCCGGCTGAGATCTGGGTTAAGCTTTGATTGACAGCCATCACGCCCTCCTTTCAGAGCCATTTACTCTTGCACAATACCCTTGTCACTCTATGACAGTCGCAAACGTTAATGTGCAAAAAAGTCCGCGAAAAATTGCATTCCTCAATTTATCAATGACACATGTCGCTTACGTGATAAAATGAAGATTATGCGTGACATATGATTAAAGGGCCGACGTACAAGAAAGGTAATACGAGTGTGGGATTACTTGCTTCTTTCATGGATGAACATCACTCACATCTGGGATTTTTGGCTCGAAAACTGCAGCGCAACACTAAGTTATTATTAATAATAATAATAACAATATAATTGCAATAATAAGGCTTTCGCCTCTATAAGCTCCTATATTAACTCCTTTGGATTCAATCGTAATGTCGTAACTAGGAAATTATGTCGTTACGAAATTAAAAATTTATATTGAAAATAACGTCGTTTTGAAATTATAGAAATTATGAAACTACCAAGAAAATTTGTTTGTGGGAAAAATCAATTAGGGATGCGGAAAGGTTAAGACTTTTCCACTTTTTCTTTTCCAACCTTTCCTACTTCAGGGCTAGTGAATTGTAATATACAGAATCAGCGTCTCTTCTTACCCCTAAATTAAATCCAGCTACTCTAAAACGGGGGGGGGGTTGAATTTGTCGATTAAATGTTCAAGTCTGGTCAATGACCTAGAACAGGGATCCCCCATTCTATCTGACGAAGAAAGACTTAAATCACTTATTTTAACTGAGACAGTAAAACTAAATGTGCTGAGTTTCGACATAGCAGTGGGGGCGGATGTACTTGGTGTTAACCATAATCTTAGCCGTAATCATGTGCCAGTTTCCGAAATTACTGAATTGCGAGAACTGTCCATTCTGAATCGCTAAGCTAGGGTTTTGAGAGAATACGCCGAATTCGTCGGAGTTCGCTAAGCTTTGTAGACGTACACAAAAACAGTTTGAAGCCTTAAATAAACCTCTTTCCCATTGAATTTAAAAAAAAACCTGTGATTCAACAGTTAAGAAATGTTTTGAAAAATTGTACGTGTTAGAAATTCAATAATTACCAATTATTCGCATTTTGTGCAGCGGAATGCCCCCCCCCCCAAAGAAAAAATCGAGGCGGCAAAAAGCACCTTTTTGTCAGCTATTGTAACACTTCTGTGAGTTGAGCTCTTGTCAACCCTGGTGCGAGGGGCCCTTTAAGAGTTCCATGGCAATTCCTTCCAAGGATTTTTCTCCAACAAGTTTCCATGACACTACAAAGTTCACACTTTTTGAGAGTTGTAATAATGTGAGCAGAGTATTCAGCAATTTTTAGGTATTTCTGTGGACTCTGCAACTCCCTCCGTATTTAACCTTTTGTGACGAGAAAATCACTACTTTCCAAGAACAAAATTTGTGAACGTCACGCGTTTGAGCTATGATATTCTTGAGGCAATCCCAATTCGAATTAATATTTATCTCTTTCATATTTTCCCAGATCATTCCGAGTTCCACAATTTTACTCTGCTTTGTGTTCTTAGTTTAGCGAAGGTAGACCTTCGCTAAACTTCAGAATCCACAACGAAAATTCTACTATGACATGGGAAATTTTTATCTCAACACAAACACGGCTTTTCTGTGGACAGTGGTGAGATTGGTAAAGACTGCTCAATTCCCGAACAAAAAAAAAATCGTAAATCTTTCTCGTAATGCATACAGCAAAAATACAAGCACATAGATGTACCACTATTTTCACTATTTGAAAATCGATTATTCGTGAATAGCGGAACAACGAAGTAACACATTTTCAGCGATAAGTGATGGGTAACTAGATAGTCCTGTCCAAGCCCTTTTCGGTTAAACTTTAAAGTTTAACTGAAAAGCCAACTCATTTGTGTGTCATTTGATTGGATACACTGAATTATTTGGATTCTGCAAAGGGATTTCTTGATTTTCCACTATCTGCTCTAGTTATGAGGCTCAGAATATCTCCAGCCGTCCCCACAGCGTAAATTCTACTATGACGCGGGAAATTTTAATCTCAACACAAATGCGGCTTTTCAGTGGGCAGTGGTGAGATTGGTGAAGATTGCTCAGTGCCTGAACAAAAAAAAAATAATAAATCATTCTCGTAAGGCAGACCGCAACAAGACCAAAGGTTTCGATGGGATCCCAAAAATTTAATATTTGACCCAGGCAACTACGTCTTCACTACGCCAGATCCAGTCTTTGCCAGGCTAATCATCTGAGAAAATTAAGTTCAGATATACAGATATACCTGTATAAGCCATATTTATTTTGATGATACTGATCGAAACTTCCTGCTTTACTTCTGCCGAATTTCCGTTTTCGGCCGAATCCGAGCGAACTACTTGTCCAGCCAAAAAAAGATAGTTCAGAAACGAATTCAGCGCATCTCCTTATCCCTATAAGGAACCTCTAATCAACTTCAAATAAAACTTTAACTTATAAAAAAAAATCCGGTTTCAACCGGATGGACGAACTATATGTCCGGGTAAACAAGTTCAGATATACCTCAGATATACCAGTCTTCGCCATCTCCTTATCCCTATAAAGAACATCTAATCAACTTCAATTAAAACTTTAACTTGTAAAAAAAAATCCGGTTTCAACCAGATTCCGGACGAACTATATGTCCCAGTAAAAAATGATGGTCATATACAGATTCAGCGTCTCTTCTTACCCATAAATCTGTCATCTAATCAACTTCAAATACAAATTTTACTTTTAACAAATTTTCCGGTTTCGGCCGGATTCCGGGCGAACTACTTATCCGGCGAGAAAATGGTTTTCACCATCGCGTTCAGCATGTCTTCTTACTTCTAAATCGAACATCTAATCAACTTCAAGTAAAATCTTTGCTTTTAACAAATTTTCCGGATTTCGCCGGATTCCGGGCGAACTACTTGTCCGGCGAGAAAATAACTTTCATATTCGGATTCAGCGTGTCTCCTTACCCCTCAATCAACTATCTAAAAAGCTTTCAAAAAATATTTTTTTTGCCCCTTAATTTGAAACCCCTCCCCCACCTTCAAATATAGGGCTACAGAGCCCATCTTTGAACTTGACCTGTACTTTGAGCCAACCAATTCTCCCGCCAAGTTTCATCAAAATATCTCAATCCCTTCGAGAGTTATCGTGCTTACAGACAGACGGACAACTTTTGCGATGTCATAGGTATCCGTCACTAACGTTTTGGGATCCCAAAAATACAAGCGCATAGAGTACCACAAATTCCACTATTTGAAAATCGATTATTCGGGAATAGCGGAACAACGAAGTAACGCATTTTCAGCGGGTCTTCAAGCCAATTTAAGTGAATAAGTGATGGGTAACTTAGACAGTCCTATCCCAGCCCTTTTCGGTTAAACTTTAAGCTTTCTCTTATCTCCTGGGCGAACCATAGGCCAAGCGAGCATCTAGTGGGCACGGGAAAAACGAGGAACAGTTGGAAGTTTGCATTTTTAAGTGGTGTTTTTAAAGCAACCTGCAGCCAGTAGCCACTCTTCTACCAGTCTAAAGGAAGACTCAAGCAAAAGCGTATACCAAGAAAAGGTATTAATGGGTTCTACAGTTTCTATTTGTTCATAACGACCTTTTGAGCGGAGGGATCAGACAACATTTTTAGATGTTTCGGCGGAACCAGAAGTTTGGCAACTCTTCCTACTTCCAAAACAGATAATGCTCTTTCAATGTCTAAGAAACAATATGTGTGGTTTGTTGTTTCTGAGGTTCTCTTTGATAATGTCCAATAGCTTAGTGTAGCGAAATCTGGTCAAGTTTGAAGTGAAGAATTTTTAAGTGTGCTGTGAGACAACTCCTATGCATTAAATAGGATCAAGGCTGGACCTAGTTCTGAAACTCTTTACAAGCAGATCATTCGAATAATGAGAATGTCACGAACAAACATTGGTGCACTGATATGTCTTGGATTCTTGACTTTCTTAGATGCAAATATGACCACTGGTGGCTCGCCGATAGCCCTGTTTCACAGCATAAAGTATGACAGTCGACAAAATCCCCACCACTTGAAGATAAGATGCGAAGCAAAGCACAAAACTGTTTGGAACTATCCCAGAAGAGCTACTTCTGTTGAGGTATACAACTGGATGAATACAAACAGTGAATATCAGTATTTGTCACAATTAGTGGTTTCAGCCACAGTAGATGAAATTGGGGGAACGTACACGTGTGCTTATCAAGATGGAACGACGCTTAACACTAACGAAGCGAAGAGCATCGACGTGCCACATAGTGGACGTGGATCATTGTGTTTCAATAAGCCGCTAATACCGCTAATCGACAGATTATGGAACAACCATGTTCAGGTTGGAGATAATTTTACTCTGACGTGTTCAGCTACATGGATCTGGAGCCGGGATGATCCCGGAAATGTCACTTTGAACTGGGAGTATCCCGGTAGGAACGGAGTTGTGACTGGAAGAATCATCAAAGAATTTGCCAACTCAACAAGAAAAAAAGTGTTTATGTCTCAAGCTCATACAAATTTGACAGTAGTCAGTGCCGAGCATTCTGACGAAGGAGTTTATATTTGCAACGGTATAAATCATCGCGGATTGAAGGGGCAGGCGATAGAGTACGTGCAGATTCGTTATTTCGACTACTACAACGCATACATCTCAGACGAAAAGTTCGACTGCACGGTCAATGTGAACCATATCGAGGCAAGTGCTGGAAGCACTGTACGCTGGGTTTCCACATGTGACACATCTATGAAAACAATTTGGAGTAAAGCAAACGGAAGAGGGGAAATCCGTCAATATGATGTTCTTAAGGAAGAATACGGGGCACAGTCTACACTTACAATCCAAAACGTGACGCTTAGAAATAGTGGTTTCTACCAAGTTTCTTTCTCAGATTTTGATATATATCGTGAACCTACAATACCTTTAAGCTTGAAAGTTAAAGATGAGCCCTTGATCATTACGGAGGATTCTAAGAAGTTTGTCCCGAAGGGCAAATCTCATATTATCAAGTGCGTCGCTGAAGGCTACCCCTTGTCCAGTATCGAATGGTATTTCAGGAACTGTACTTCGCCTAATGATTGTGAACTTTGGTTCAAGCGTATAGAAGAGGAAAATCAGAATAGAATTATGCGTAAAGAAGATGTCAAAGGTTTTGTGACGGTAACATCCACCATCCAGGTCACAGCGTTTTTGTCGGGAGAGTATCTTTGTGTTGCAAAAAACGAGTTGGGGTTGTCAGTAAATGCGCACGAGCTGTATGTGACAGCAACCAGTGAAGGGCACGATCTGAGTGGACAGGCAGAAATCTACGTTGGTGATAATTTGTCACTGATTTGTTCCATCACCTTGTTCAACTATACCCGAGCACTTTCCTGGAAATATCAACCAAATGCATCGAGCGACACAATTGAAATCGTAGTGCAGGAAGGTCTTTTCATCCGTAGCAGCGCGGATATTTACGGATATTACGAGAACTTGGTAGTACCAAAAGTCGACCTCGAGACTTCTGGAAAGTATTTTTGCTTCGCCGAGTCTATACTCGGTGAGAACAGCCAGAAATCTGTAACTGTCGTTGCACGTGACCCGGTTCCACTGACCGCCATTGCACTCGGTGGGAAGAGAATCAGTAAAGAGAAGGGTGAGCTCTTGGTTCTACAATGCAACGTGACCGGCCAACCCTACCCTAACCTCACATGGTTTAGAAACGAGAAAGAACTGCTGTCGTCAAAAAAGCACTTTGTCCAATACGTGGATGGGGTAGCAACTCTTACGGTAGAGTATGTAAAAGAAGTGGATGCAGGAAGTTACAAATGTGCGTTTGCGAATTTCGCAGATAAGGTGGAGGAAACTGTAGAAGTGGAAGTTATCAGTACTCCGGTAGCCTGGTGGCTCCTTCTCATAAAAGTTATATTGGCTACTATCGTTGTAACACTGACCGTTGGCCTCGTAGTGTATATAAAGCGGGAATGGCATCGAAAAGCCTTCCTGGCTCTGCATAACATCGAAAAGTTTGACGAGGGAAATCCCGAGTTCATCAACCCAGAACAGAGTCTCGATGATCAAGCTGAACTTCTTCCCTATAACAAGAACTCGTGGGAGTTTCCTAAGGACAGGCTGAAATATGGGAAGCAACTTGGTGCAGGAGCGTTCGGTCGCGTTGTGGAAGCCCAAGCGATGGGAATAGTTGAAGGGGAAGCGAAAACGACTGTAGCTGTCAAGATGTTGAAACCTTCACCAGATCCTTTCGCCCTGGCTGCGCTTATAAAGGAGCTTAAAGTGATGACGAACCTTGGAAGACACCTTAATGTCGTGAACTTGCTGGGAGCCTACACTAGGAATATTGATAAGGGTGAGCTTCTACTCATCATGGAACACTGCAAGTTTGGCAGCATTGAGAAGTACGTTCAAAATAAAAGGAAATTCTTCGTGGACCAGATAAACCGGCAAACAAACAAAACTGATCTCTCAACTGCCCCAGACAGACTCGACAAATCACTATCCTTGGCTTCTCAAAGACAAAGCAGTGTGAATCATACCAATAGTGGTCCCGATAAGTATATGACACCGGAGTCGCCTAACCTACCTGATTTTCCTCTAGTCAACTTTACACCGTCCCCCGCCATAAGATACTTCCCTTCAGGACTACCAGGGCGAGAAAATAGAGTTGTGGTTCATATGCCCACGACCTCTGGAGGGTTGTTCACTGGTGCTGAGTACGGGTCAGGCTTCATGGGTCAGGCTTCATGTGCTTCTAGTTACAAATACACTAACACTGACTCTCAGACACTTAGCACGAGCGATCTTTTGTGTTGGGCCTATCAGATTGCCAGTGGTATGGAATATCTGGCTTCCAGAAAAGTTTGCCACGGTGACCTTGCTGCCCGAAATGTCCTGTTGGCTGAGAACAATATTGTCAAGATTTGCGATTTTGGACTAGCCAGGGAAGTTTACAGGTATGGAGTCTACACCAAAAAGAAAGATACTCCGATGCCTGTGAGGTGGATGGCTCCAGAATCGATCCGAAACCGCAGATTTTCTACCCAATCAGACGTCTGGGCTTTTGGCGTGACGTTGTGGGAAATTTTCACCCTTGGAGAAATGCCGTATGGTGGCATAAAGACAAACATGAAGTTCGTGGAGAGCCTGGAAACCGGCGATGGATTACTGAAAATACCTCCGTACGCTCCGGATGCCATATACCATGTGATGAAAGACTGCTGGCTGCGAGATCCAAAGTCTCGGCCGCAGTTTTCAGATATAAAAGACCACATCGGTAACCTTCTAGACCAAACTACAAGAGAGATGTACTTGGAACTCAACCAGGGCTATGATACAATGAACCAAGCCCAGTTCAAGGACCAGGTCGACTATCTCATGAAATTTGCGAAGCCGGCATATGAGAACACTCAAACGCAGGAGGGCCGCCAGCAAAATGAGTATAAAAGTTTTCGAAGATCACACACTGACATCGGAGAAGATGGACACCTCACCCCCAACCAAGTGGATGGTAGAAATACAGTTCAGAAAGGACTGCCAAAGCTAGACGAAGACCTCAGTGAGTTCAAGACAGAGCTGGACTCAAAAGGATGACAGTTTGGATCAAAGATGCTTAGCGTTCTGTGAGCTGTGCTTAGTTACCTCAGTAATTCTGAGGAAGTGGTGACCTTTTGAAATAATAATAATATTTTGTTCTGGAAAACCAAAAATACAAGAAATGTTCTAATCGTAGAATTACAAAATGCGGAAACGTCAGCTACATATGCTTGGGAAGGGATATTTCGGACCTTCTTGGCAAGGGTCCTCGCCAGGCTGTCGAACGTCAGGGATAACGTTGGGGAACGGAAAAACGCTTGACGAGGACCATTGGCAAGAAGGGCCGAAATATTACTGCCAAATCATATGCGGCTTATGTTCCCGTTCTTATCCCAGTATGAATATATGTTTCCAAGTCAGCTTGGGCTCAAGGAGCATTTAACTTGGCAGTTCGGAAAAGAAAAAGAAAAGAAAGCGACGCAATAAATCTACAGAACCGTAATCCGGCTTAAAGTTTAAGTGAAAAGCCAACTTATTTTTGTATAATTTAACTGATTAGATTGCATTATTTTGATTGTGTTAACGGATTTTTTTTTCCTTTCACTATTTGCTCTATTATCGTTATGAAGTTACGAATTTATGTTGAAAATAACGTCGTTTCAAAATTACAAAAATCATGAAACTACCAAGAAAATTTGTTTGTGGGAAAAATCAATTAGGGATGCGAAAAGGCTAAGCCTTTTCCACTTTTTCTTTTCCAACCTTTCCTACTCTGGGCTAGTTAATTGTAATATACAGAATCAGCGTCTCTTCTTACCCCTAAATTCAATCCAGCTACTCTAAAATGGGGTGGGGGGGTTGAATTTGTCGATTAAATGTTCAAGTCTGATCAATGACCTAGAACAGGGATCCCCCATTCTATCTGACGAAGAAAGACTTAAATCACTTATTTTAACTGAGACAGTAAAACTAAATGTGCTGAGTTTCGACATAGCAGTGGGGGCGGATGTACTTGGTGTTAACCATAATCTTAGCCGTAATCATGTGCCAGTTTCCGAAATTACTGAATTGCGAGAACTGTCCATTCTGAATCGCTAAGCTAGGGTTTTGAGAGAATACGCCGAATTCGTCGGAGTTCGCTAAGCTTTGTAGACGTACACAAAAACAGTTTGAAGCCTTAAATAAACCTCTTTCCCATTGAATTTAAAAAAAAACCTGTGATTCAACAGTTAAGAAATGTTTTGAAAAATTGTACGTGTTAGAAATTCAATAATTACCAATTATTCGCATTTTGCGCGTTGTGCAGCGGAATGCCCCCCCCCCCAAAGAAAAAATCGAGGCGGCAAAAAGCACCTTTTTGTCAGCTCTTGTGACACTTCTGTGAGTTGAGCTCTTGTCAACCCTGGTGCGAGGGGCCCTTTAAGAGTTCCATGGCAATTCCTTCCAAGGATTTTTCTCCAACAAGTTTCCATGACACTACAAAGTTCACACTTTTTGAGAGTTGTAATAACGTGAGCAGAGTATTCAGCAATTTTTAGGTATTTCTGTGGACTCTGCAACTCCCTCCGTATTTAACCTTTTGTGACGAGAAAATCACTACTTTCCAAGAACAAAATTTGTGAACGTCACGCGTTTGAGCTATGATATTCTTGAGGCAATCCCAATTCGAATTAATATTTATCTCTTTCATATTTTCCCAGATCATTCCGAGTTCCACAATTTTACTCTGCTTTGTGTTCTTAGTTTAGCGAAGGTAGACCTTCGCTAAACTTCAGAATCTGATTTGTCTTTTGAGACATCATTATTAAAGTTTAACTGAAAAACCAACTTATTTCAGAGTTTCTACAGCCGTCCCCACAACGAAACTTCTACTATGACATGGGAAATTTTTATCTCAACACAAACACGGCTTTTCTGTGGACAGTGGTGAGATTGGTAAAGACTGCTCAATTCCCGAACAAAATAAAAATCGTAAATCTTTCTCGTAATGCATACAGCAAAAATACAAGCACATAGATGTACCACTATTTTCACTATTTGAAAATCGATTATTCGTGAATAGCGGAACAACGAAGTAACACATTTTCAGCGGGTCTTCAAGCCAATTTAAGTAAATAAGTGATGGGTAACTAGATAGTCCTGTCCCAGCCCTTTTCGGTTAAACTTTAAAGTTTAACTGAAAAGCCAACTCATTTGTGTGTCATTTGATTGGATACACTGAATTATTTGGATTCTGCAAAGGGATTTCTTGATTTTCCACTATCTGCTCTAGTTATGAGGCTCAGAATATCCCAGCCGTCCCCACAGCGTAAATTCTACTATGACGCGGGAAATTTTAATCTCAACACAAATGCGGCTTTTCAGTGGGCAGTGGTGAGATTGGTGAAGATTACTCAGTGCCTGAACAAAAAAAAATTAATAAATCATTCTCGTAAGGCAGACAGCAACAAGACCAAAGGTTTCGATGGGATCCCAAAAATTTAATATTTGACCCAGACAACTACGTCTTCTCTACGCCAGATCCAGTCTTTGCCAGGCTAATCATCTGAGAAAATTAAGTTCAGATATACAGATATACCTGTATAAGCCATATTTATTTTGACGATACTGATCGAAACTTCCTGCTTTACTTCTGCCGAATTTCCGTTTTCGGCCGAATCCGAGCGAACTACTTGTCCAGCCAAAAAAAGATAGTTCAGAAACGAATTCAGCGCATCTCCTTATCCCTATAAGGAACCTCTAATCAACTTCAAATAAAACTTTAACTTATAAAAAAAATCCGGTTTCAACCGGATGGACGAACTATATGTCCGGGTAAACAAGTTCAGATATACCTCAGATATACCAGTCTTCGCCATCTCCTTATCCCTATAAAGAACATCTAATCAACTTCAATTAAAACTTTAACTTGTAAAAAAAAATCCGGTTTCAACCGGATTCCGGACGAACTATATGTCCGAGTAAAAAATGATTGTCATATACAGATTCAGCGTCTCTTCTTACCCATAAATCTGTCATCTAATCAACTTCAAATACAAATTTTACTTTTAACAAATTTTCCGGTTTCGGCCGGATTCCGGGCGAACTACTTATCCGGCGAGAAAATGGTTTTCACCATCGCGTTCAGCATGTCTTCTTACTTCTAAATCGAACATCTAATCAACTTCAAGTAAAATTTTTGCTTTTAACAAATTTTCCGGATTTCGCCGGATTCCGGGCGAACTACTTGTCCGGCGAGAAAATAACTTTCATATTCGGATTCAGCGTGTCTCCTTACCCCTCAATCAACTATCTAAAAAGCTTTCAAAAAATATTTTTTTTGCCCCTTAATTTGAAACCCCTCCCCCACCTTCAAATATAGGGCTACAGAGCCCATCTTCGAACTTGACCTGTACTTTGACGCAACCAATCCTCCCGCCAAGTTTCATCAAAATATCTCAATCCCTTCGAGAGTTATCGTGCTTACAGACAGACGGACAACTTTTGCGATGTCATAGGTATCCGTCACTAACGTTTTGGGATCCCAAAAATACAAGCGCATAGAGTACCACAAATTCCACTATTTGAAAATCGATTATTCGGGAATAGCGGAACAACGAAGAAACGCATTTTCAGCGGGTCTTCAAGCCAATTTAAGTGAATAAGTGATGGGTAACTAGATGGTCCTATCCCAGCCCTTTTCGGTTAAACTTTAAGCTTTCTCTTATCTCCTGGGCGAACCATAGGCCAAGCGAGCATCTAGTGGGCACGGGAAAAACGAGGAACATTTGGAAGTTTGCATTTTTAAGTGGTGTTTTTAAAGCAACCTGCAGCTAGTAGCCACTCTTCTACCAGTCTAAAGGAAGACTCAAGCACAAGCGTATACCAAGAAAAGGTATTGATGGGTTCTACAGTTTCTATTTGTTCATAACGACCTTTCGAGCGGAGGGATCAGAAAACATTTTTAGATGTTTCGGCGGAACCAGAAGTTTGGCAACTCTTCCTACTTCCAAAACAGATAATGCTCTTTCAATGTCTAAGAAACAATATGTGTGGTTTGTTGTTTCTGAGGTTCTCTTTGATAATGTCCAATAGCTTAGTGTAGCGAAATCTGGTCAAGTTTGAAGTGAAGAATTTTTAAGTGTGCTGTGAGACAACTCCTATGCATTAAATAGGATCAAGGCTGGACCTAGTTCTGAAACTCTTTACAAGCAGATCATTCGAATAATGAGAATGTCACGAACAAACATTGGTGCACTGATATGTCTTGGATTCTTGACTTTCTTAGATGCAAATATGACCACTGGTGGCTCGCCGATAGCCCTGTTTCACAGCATAAAGTATGACAGTCGACAAAATCCCCACCACTTGAAGGTAAGATGCGAAGCAAAGCACAAAACTGTTTGGAACTATCCCAGAAGAGCTACTTCTGTTGAGGTATACAACTGGATGAATACAAACAGTGAATATCAGTATTTGTCACAATTAGTGGTTTCAGCCACAGTAGATGAAATTGGGGGAACGTACACGTGTGCTTATCAAGAGGGAACGACGCTTAACACTAACGAAGCGAAGAGCATCGACGTGCCACATAGTGGATGTGGATCATTGTGTTTGTGTCATCCGTAGCAGCGCGGATATTTACGGATATTACGAGAACTTGGTAGTACCAAAAGTCGACCTCGAGACTTCTGGAAAGTATTTTTGCTTCGCCGAGCCTATACTCGGTGAGAACAGCCAGAAATCTGTAACTGTCGTTGCACGTGACCCGGTTCCACTGACCGCCATTGCACTCGGTGGGAAGAGAATCAGTAAAGAGAAGGGTGAGCTCTTGGTTCTACAATGCAACGTGACCGGCCAACCCTACCCTAACCTCACATGGTCTAGAAACGGGAAAGAACTGCTGTCGTCAAAAAAGCACTTTGTCCAATACGTGGATGGGTAGCAACTCTTACGGTAGAGTATGTAAAAGAAGTGGATGCAGGAAGTTACAAATGTGCGTTTGCGAATTTCGCAGATAAGGTGGAGGAAACTGTAGAAGTGGAAGTTATCAGTACTCCGGTAGCCTGGTGGCTCCTTCTCATCGGAGTTATATTGGCTACTATCGTTGTAACACTGACCGTTGGCCTCGTAGTGTATATAAAGCGGGAATGGCATCGAAAAGCCTTCCTGGCTCTGCATAACATCGAAAAGTTTGACGAGGGAAATCCCGAGTTCATCAACCCAGAACAGAGTCTCGATGATCAAGCTGAACTTCTTCCCTATAACAAGAACTCGTGGGAGTTTCCTAAGGACAGGCTGAAATATGGGAAGCAACTTGGTGCAGGAGCGTTCGGTCGCGTTGTGGAAGCCCAAGCGATGGGAATAGTTGAAGGGGAAGCGAAAACGAATGTAGCTGTCAAGATGTTGAAACCTTCACCAGATCCTTTCGCCCTGGCTGCGCTTATAAAGGAGCTTAAAGTGATGACGAACCTTGGAAGACACCTTAATGTCGTGAACTTGCTGGGAGCCTACACTAGGAATATTGATAAGGGTGAGCTTCTACTCATCATGGAACACTGCAAGTTTGGCAGCATTGAGAAGTACGTTCAAAATAAAAGGAAATTCTTCGTGGACCAGATAAACCGGCAAACAAACAAAACTGATCTCTCAACTGCCCCAGACAGACTCGACAAATCACTATCCTTGGCTTCTCAAAGACAAAGCAGTGTGAATCATACCAATAGTGGTCCCGATAAGTATATGACACCGGAGTCGCCTAACCTACCTGATTTTCCTCTAGTCAACTTTACACCGTCCCCCGCCATAAGATACTTCCCTTCAGGACTACCAGGGCGAGAAAATAGAGTTGTGGTTCATATGCCCACGACCTCTGGAGGGTTGTTCACTGGTGCTGAGTACGGGTCAGGCTTCATGGGTCAGGCTTCATGTGCTTCTAGTTACAAATACACTAACACTGACTCTCAGACACTTAGCACGAACGATCTTTTGTGCTGGGCCTATCAGATTGCCAGCGGCATGGAATATCTGGCTTCCAGAAAAGTTTGCCACGGTGACCTTGCTGCCCGAAATGTTCTGTTGGCTGAGAACAATATTGTCAAGATTTGTGATTTTGGACTGGCCAGAGAAGTTTACAGGTATGGAGTCTACAGCAAAAAGAAAGATACTCCGATGCCTGTGAGGTGGATGGCTCCAGAATCGATCCGAAACCGCAGATTTTCTACCCAATCAGATGTCTGGGCTTTTGGTGTGACGTTGTGGGAAATTTACACCCTTGGAGAAATGCCGTATGCTGGCATGGAGACAAACTTGAAGTTCGTAGAAAGTCTGGAAACTGGCGATGGATTACTGAAACTACCTCCGTACGCTCCGGATGCCATATACCATGTGATGAAAGAATGCTGGCTGCGAGATCCAAAGTCTCGGCCGCAGTTTTCAGAGATAAAAGACCGCATCGGTAACCTTCTAGACGAAACTACAAAAGAGATGTACTTGGAACTCAACCAGGGCTATGATACAATGAACCAAGCCCAGTTCAAGGGCCAGGTCGACTATCTCATGAAATTTGCGAAGCCGGCATATGAGAGCACTCAAATGCAGGAGGGCCGCCAGCAAAATGAGTACACAACACACACTGACATGGGAGAAGATGGCTACCTCACCCCCAACCAAGTGGATGGTGCCCGGTCTTCCCGGAATCAAATTTAACTGTCAGCAGAGCAATGGCAATGAACTATTCTTATTTCCCGACGCGAGTACAGTTCAGGAAGGACTTCCAAAGCTAGACGAAGACCTCAGTGAGTAACAATATGACCCGTTTTTGTTCTCGAAAAATTAAAATATAAGAAATGTTCTAATCGTAGAATTACAAATGCCAGAAAAACTATATCTTCCCACTCGTTATCCCTTACAAAAAGCTATATATTTTCCTTGCAAAGTGTATTTTTGCGAGGTTAGTTAAAACGACATTAAATAGAATTCTACATCCCTTCCCCCTTTCAACAAATTTTGTCCAGGGTAGAATTTAATTTTTATATAATATACAAAAACAAGTGCGCTTTGACCTTGCCAACACACCCACAAAGAACAACAGTGGAAGAAAAACGGATGTCGAACGTCAGGGACAACGTCGGAGAACGGAAGAAACGAACCTGCAAACAGGTTGATTGCAGGTTCGTTTCTTCTGTACTCCAGCGATATCCCTGACGTTAACGTCAGAGATAACGTGTAATTGGACAGCCTGACGAGGACCCTTACCAAGAAGGGACGAAATATAGCTGCCAAATCATATGCGGCTGATGTTCCCATTCTTATCCCTGTATGAATATATGTTTCCAAGTCAGCTTGGGCTCAAGGAGTATTTAACTTGGCAGTTCGGCGGAAAGAAAGCGACGCAATAAATCTACAGACTCCAATCCGGCATCATAAGCATTCTAGCACTTGCAACGTCCCCCCACCCAAGACCCAAGATGAAGACACGACTCGATCCGACCGCTGGGTCATCTAGTGGCGCGGGTCGGAAGTGCCCAACATGTGGAGGCTGGGATCATAGTTTGACTATGGATCTAACAAATTGTTTTTACTGTAGCAGGCACATGGAAAATTTATCAAACTAATTATTTGCAATAACACCAGTACACCGTGCAGTCTCATGATATCAGTCCTATCCTACCCAGTGCCAAAATTTTCTGGTATTGCCCTGATGTTAAAAGAAAAAAGTTCTAGAGGGCGATAACAACAACTATTATCGTCCTGCGACAACTGTTATCGCCCGCTGACAACTGTTATCGCCCGCTGACAACTGTTGTCGCCCGCTGACAACTGTTGTCGCCCGCTGACAACTGTTGTCGCCCGCTGACAACTGTTGTCGCCCGCTGACAACTGTTGTCGCCCTCTGACAACTGTTGTCGCCCGCTGACAACTTTTGTCGCCCGCTGACAACTGTTGTCGCCCGCTGACAACTGTTGTCGCCCGCTGATAACTGTTATCGCCCTGTGATAACAGGGCCCCTGGTGTTATTAACGATTTCTTTGAGTATTTTGTTTTCTGTTTTGTCTTGTTAATTCCCTTAAGTCCAAAGAATTAAGGGTGTAAACCAGATCACAATAAACAAGCGCCGTAAATTATACTAAATTCGTTATAACGATTTCTTGAAAATTCATAAATTGAGTTAAATTATATTCAGCTCCCGAGACCAAAAATTGTCCAAGTGGCCGATGATTTCTACTTCCAACGTATCTAATCGTGCACATGGTGATATACTTAGTTGTTTTAATCCTCTTATACGCCACTCAATCTTTTCGAAGCTTCTAGTACTCTTCTGGCCCGCGTCAGGAAATCAGTGAATATTTAATTAGCAATGGCGAGTTGACGACCTTGTTTTCAAGAGTTAAATTTGTGGATAATCTCGGACGCCATGAAGATTTTGGAAAATACAAAGGTAACAGTGTGTTCGCAAAAATTCGACCCATCGTAAAATGATAATGTCCCCCACCTTCTCGGCCCACATGAATCAAATACTTTACACAATCCGGAAATTTACCTGAAATTCGGCAGGAAATTCGTCTCCGTCCGGTGGGGGGCGGGATTTCGGTGGCCCGTCTTCCATAGAATGCTCTCGACTGTGTCGCACCATCAAAGCCGTCGAGTCCATGGTATCATCGGAATTCGACTCTTCTACACCTGAAATCAAAATTGGTTTATTTTTCTTTCCAGCGTGGCTCGTTTAATTTTACTCGCTACCGTTGGGTCGCCATACGATTTCGCAACTAATGAACATTTATGACATTTGGAATTTTTTGAGGAATGCAAATTACAGACAGTAGTTACATGGAACATATTGCGTTTTTATTGCCATTGGCCGACTCCTTTTGGCTCAGTCTTCGATTTGCTTGACTTTTTTGCCGGAGCCATCTTCACTTTCTCATTTTCCGTTCTGACGAAACGCGCTTAATCAAAAGAACAAGCGGGAAATGTAGTTAAGACTAAGCCTGCCGTAGACTTCGGGCTTTTCCTGTCCGTCGCATTAGTTCAACCCAGTTTAATTTTACCGTTCATTAAACACAACAACATACTTAACGCGCCCATGAACGGCACAAAACAACATATATACGGCACAACCGTGTCCTGTGCGGGAGTTTATAACTTTTATTCACTTAAAACCAAGCGATAACACACATTTCTCACCTTAGCCTTTCCTTCTTATTTTCTTTACCCTCACCTCTAACCACTAATAACAATAATTATGAATAAATCTCAAATATAATACCATCGTGCGCAACTGCTTGATATTTAGTATCGAAAGACAAAAAAGTAAAATTAAACACAAATATGGAACTATGAACATGTGCCATGTTGGCTACACACGCAAACCTCGAGCAAACGTCCCCTTCTAAGCAGTGCCGTCTTTACCCTTAGGCCGGTTAGGACAGTGCTGGGGGGGCCAGGGGAAACGAGAGGCCAAGCGGCCGGTGTAAATTGTTGAGAAATCAGGCTACGGTTGCTAGCTGTTGCCTTGTTCATCACGATCAAGGTGTGATCAGTTAAGTTGCAACGTCATTTACATTACCGGAATTATGCTCAGATGTGATCATAGTGTGGCTCGACCAAGAATCGCGTGTGCTAATGCTTTTTTATGTTGTTGACTCATGAAAAGGGACCAGAAACCCATGAATGACCTAGGGTCCACCAAATGTAAAGTGAAAAGGGACCAGAAACCCATGAATGTCCTAGGGTCCACCTTAGTGCTTCTCAGTTTCCTAGGCTTCCGCTAGATGACGCGCATCAACGACACCACGCAGATGGCGCTCTGCGAGCCTCACAGGCTAAACTGATCTGGTGTTGCTGAAAACAAACAATTAACTTCACGAATGAAGTACTTTATTCTATGTACTCCAAACAAGTTTCATTCAGTGCCACACCAGGCAATACCACATTAGAGGGCAGAAAAGAAGGAGGGGAGGGGGGAGAGGAGCTCAGGACATCCAAATTATTCTTTTGAAAATGAGAAAGCAATATCCTTGCAGAAAGTTGAAAGTGAACTGAAAGACAAAAACGCGCCTCAGCCGGGATTTGAACTTAGGACCCTCGGCTTACAAGGCGACGCTCTACCAATTGAGCTACATAGGGGCTTGTCAATATAGTTCGCAAACAACTGCAATAGTCAAATAGAAGCCGGCCATGGGAACAGTGATCCCGTCCAAAGGCAAATTCATATCAACAGTTCACATCCCCATGTCAAGGAAGATAATATATTCTATGTAAGACATAGGTTAATTATAAATAATTTCCGTGTTTATAATTAATTTCCGTGACATGGGAAGGTGAACTGATTTGATGAATTTGCCGTTCGGCGGGACCACTGATGTTCCTATGGCCGGCTTCTACCGGACTATTGTAGTGGTTTGCGAACTCTGTTCACAAGCTCCTCGGTAGCTCAAATGGTTAGAGCGCCTGTCCTGTAAGCAGAGGGCCATGGGTTCAAATCCCGGCTGAGGAGCATTTTTGTCTTTCAGTTCACTACTTATAAAAAAAAAACATCAATCTGAAAGAACGTTCGATCATTTTCATAGGATCGCACCCCCCCCCCCCAAAAAAAAAAGAAAACTATCTGAAATTATTATACGCTACTAGCCTGATGATAATATACGACAAAATACGGTTTGATCCATTCTTTAACATGTTTCCCAGTCATCTTGGACAGAAGGAGTAGTCGGGTTCGTTGACAGTGTTGTGCAAGCTAAACTCCTGCCTCTTCACTGTCAATCAAAACAGGGCTCGTGCCTCAGAACAAGGATCCTGTCTTAAAGAAGGAGAAGAAAACCGAAAGGAGAGGGATCTTGCCCTTCGTTGTCACGGCAAATATTACAGTTGCGGATTTATGTTGGATTTTTAAAATACGGGGCCAAGATTTCAATCGGCCGCCATTAAATTGCACGGATAGGTAAATGTGACTGAGATGGGACTTGGGGATTTTATAGTTAAAGAGTTTTAGTGTTTCAAATTTAGAGTATTGACTACTATGATGTTGAAAAGATATATTGTATTTTTTTAACCAGACAATGACAGTATAGTCTCTTCCTTTTATTAAGTCACTTTAAAAAGTGTGACGCGAGCGTATAAGGCGAGGCATAAGGTCAGCCGTGTTGACCGAAAGTGCCAAAGTGATCAACCAACCAGCCAACCAATAGGTCAAGGTCTAATATTAACTAAGTGATAAGGATGATGCAGTTTATTCATTATCCTGGCATAGACAGTTAAACAAGTAGAAACAAGCGAACCCGCGAAACAAGTAAAATTCAAACATTTACAAATGGCGACCAGACTCGACGGTACGCCAACATTACTGGGCAGGGAAACAGACTGAACCAAAAATACTAAAGAATAAAATGTAACTGAAGGAATTATGTTGAAAAGGAACTCAAACGATCATTACAGAATTATTTGGCTTTTAGCTGCCCTGACTTGGAAAATCATGCTATCACGATTGTCCAAGATTTCGAATCCCGGCTCTGAATTTCAACTTACCACAAATGTTGGGTCAACCTTCGAAGCTGAACAGAGAGCAGAGACTATCACTGCAATGCATAGTTGACTGAAACTCGGACTGAAACCTCTGAGTGAACATGTAAAAAAATTTGTAACTTTCGGCGGAAGCCTTAAATCAAATTCCAGAGAGGATATTCATACCTTATCTCTATGACGCAAAGCAGAAACCTTTTTAATTGTTAACTTTGCAAGTATAAAACCTGGAAAGATTAGTCACAGGATATTGTTGAGATTGATTATTTTCGTGCTCTCTTTTTATCTGATGTTTAAAGCACATCTCGCACTACTTATGATTTATTTTCCAATATTCAAAAACTATTTGAATACTATAAAAACAGGCTTTTCTTTTAACAAATTATACACAACTTTGGCTGTTTGAGGCCTTTTCCCAACCCCATTGACTTACAGCAGAAACTCGGCAAAATTCACATGACCGGCGATACGCATCAATAGCATGTTACACGAGCACTCATCGGGATCATAATGCACATGGAAAATAGTGAATCGTGGCAAGAGCAAAGATTAGTGAGGTATAGTTAGCGGGCTTAGGATGTAACATATGAAATTTGGGTCTCCAGGCTTAAGAATTAATGTAGGGCAATTACGGAAGTAGGTTGCATTGGCACAACGGGTCCTTTAACTGAAATACGCAGTCCTTCCCAAGATGACTGGGAAAACATATTTCAAACAGTGGCTTTAAAAAGCTGTTGCTGGAAGAGACTAACCTGCAACGAGGCTAGCCTCACGAGGACCCTGGCCAAGAAGTGCCGAAATGTCGCTGACGAACATTGTAGCTGACCCCGTTTTGTGCCGTTGCTTAAGATCTTTTTAACTGGGACGCTAGGTTCAACTAGATTTGGGCTGCCCGGGTTTTTCACCGCCGGTCTAACACTAAAGTTGTCAACCCATATTTGACAGTGCAAAACGGATACATTAGCTGAATTTTATTGGAGCTATATTTTGGCCCTTCTTGGCAAGGGTCCTCTTCAGGCTCAAGCTGGAAAATTAACTGATTTCAAGTTCATTTCACAAAATGCTACTTTTTCGGTTCTGCAAACTTTTAGCCAGGAAACTGTCGCACATCTTAGGCACTTTTCGATTAAGTCTATCTTCAACTTAAAACTGCTTGCCTGCTAGAACAGACCTTTCCACTCGAAAGCAGAAAGGGTTTGAAGAAACGGAAGCTAGGCTGCATAACTTGAGACAGACCTGTCTAGCACAGACCATATAACTCCACACCACATCACACACTCTCGGGTCTGGGTCGAAGACAAGCACAGAACATCTCTTTTTGGCCCAGGCAAGAGTCCTACGAAGCTTTCCAAATGTAACATAATATTCACCTATCCGGCCTCAGGTCAACTACGGAAAACCACAGGTACTATTTCTATTCGTAATTCCTACTGATTCCATCATTCTATTTCTGCACTTGGGATGTTCACTTGGGATGTTCTGCACCGAACTACTGTGATATAACTAACAAGAAAACAAAAACACAAGCGTTATAATGATATAAGATCTATCTCCCACAAACTCATACACATAGACTAAGTCGTAAGTGCAATGATGGCACCACAGATATTATTCTTTGTCGAATTAGAGGATGCATTGTTGTGGGGTGAAAGTTGCAGAATTTATTGTGCATGAAAATAAGTAGCAAAAAGGCCCAGTACGTTTCCGTTTTTTCAAGGGTATCATTAACTGTGCGTGATCACTAATAAAGGTGATGATATCATCTAACTTCCATATTCTCAACTACCACTCTCGCTACCACTCTTCTGAAGCTGTTAAGTTTAGATATCAAAATTCAAAAGCCTTGACTTTCTAAATGTTTCATATGCTTTGCGGATTCCCCAGGTTCCGGCCAACTCGACAGAGAACACCCTTGCAGTCCTTGGTGACTAAAACATATTTCACTGAACAAAATAAATAAAATACTACCTAAACGCTACATAAAAATTTCGGAATGTATCAAAAAGCAATTCAGTTTAGTAAAAATTCGACTGAATCAGACGGTTCAATAGGAAACAAAAAGCAGGTTAAACCATTTTCCCCTAAGGCACAATCAAGATTCAGTTTTTGGGATCCCAAAACGTAAGCGGAGGGATACCTATGACATCGCAAAGTTGTCCGTCTATTAGCACGATAACTCTCCAAGGAGACTGAGATATTTTGTTCCAATTTGGCACGACGACTCTTTGTGTAAAAGTACAGGCCAACTCTGTAGCCCTATGATTAGGGGTGGGGGAGAAGTTTCATATTAAGGGACGACAAAAAAATATTTTTAAAAGCTAATGAGATAATGGATTTAGGGGTAAGGAGACATGCCGAATTCGAATATGAAAATAATTGTTTCGCCGGACAAGTAGTTCACTCGGAATCCGGTAAAAACGGAAATTTTGGAAAAAGAAAAAGTTGTATCTGAAGTTGATTAGATGTTCGATTCAGGAGTAGGAAAACATTCTGAATCCGAATATGAAAATTATTTTTACGCCGGACAAGTAGTTCGCGCTGAATCCAGAAATTTAGCATGAAGTTTCAAAAAATTCGAGAATACTAATGATAAACAAAAAGTTTCTGCGGTCAGTTTAATTATCTCCAAAGCCCAACCGGCATTTACTGGGTGGAAAGGTCAGAATGCATCCGTCGACAACTATCTGGTAACGATTTAATACAATTTGGTCAATTTGTTGACCAATTTTCGAGTCCCTACTCGGCGCGTGTGTGACGTCACTTTGTTTGACCTACAGACCCAGAGGGATGGCAACTTCGGTCGCGTGTATACGCCGAAAAAACTTCGTATAAGGATTCACTGGCAAAGTAGGGGAGGTCGGGGTTGAACCGTACGTTTTTCGTTTTCGGCTGATAATTCAATTTCCGTAGAATTTGAACAAATTTTGAAGATTGGAAATGAAAGATAGTGAGACTAGCCATGTTCTGTAATTTTTCGAGAACTTAATTTCAACTGGTTCTGGTGCCACAATTTTTCTTTTTTCAAAAAATCGTCCGGTTCAGCCCCACGGGTGGGGTTGGTTCGGACGGGTGGTGTTTTGAACCGGACATGTTAAGATGAGCTATGAATATGACCGAATAAGTGGTACAACAAGGCTAATCAGGCTTGGCCACAGCAGCTTTATCCCGCTTTCAGAACTCCGGAAAATGGTAAATATTTTGATCTGGACAGATCGGGGTTGGACCGGACCTCTAGAATAACGTCCGGTTCAACCCCCCAGAACGTGTCCGGTTCAACCCCACAGAGACCATTTCTAAAAAAATAAACACCAAGAAAAAACGGAAAGTAGTAGGAACCCCGCAATAGGCTAGTAAGATGGAGAAATGAACCTACATTGGACTAAACTATAAAATGAAAATGAAATTGTAAGTCCGATTTGTGCGATGATAAAAACTAAGTCACCTGGTTGGGAATCGGTTTGCAACTGAGAGTTCAAATTTCGTTGCATGAGTCAGGACATTGTTGCCAACCTCATTTAATTATTTCACGATTTTAAAACTTTGGGTCTGCCCGCACTTGAAACTGTCCGGTTCAACCCGCGTACGGTTCAACCCCGACCTCCTCTACAGGGCAAGTCTGTAGGCGGGTCCTTTTGCCCTATATTTAGAGGCAGATGAGGGGGTTTCGAATGAAAGGTAAAAACAATATGTTTTAGAAGTTAATGGGATATTCGTTTAAGGGGTAAGGAGGCTCACTGAATCCATATCTGAACTTAATTTTCTTGCCGGACAAATGATTCACCAGGAATTCGGCCCAAACTGGAAATTTGGTTGAAGCTCAAAGTTTTTTCTGAAGTCGATTAGAGATTCGGTATCGGAATAAGCAGACATGCTGAATTGAATTTTGAACTTTATTTCCTTGACGCATAAGCTGGCAAAATTTTCAAAAACCTGGAAATTTGGTAAAAATATGCTGGTAAAATACGAGGAATTTGGTAAAAAAAAAATCTAAAAGATCTTTTTGAAGTTGATTAGAGATGAGATATTGGAGTAAACATGCTTGTTGAATCCATATCTGAACTTGGTTTCCTCATTTGATTAGTTGTTTGGTCGTAAGAAAAAAACTTCAAAACTGTAAAAATAAAAAAAAATTGTACATATTCAAGCGGTTGAATGTTAAAGGGGTCTGGCGAAGACTCGTAAATGTACCAGATTCAAGAAGTCTGATAAATATTAAATTTTGGGATCCCATCGAAACCCTTGGTCTTATTAACTCTGACTCGATCCTCTGAAACTCTGTTGGGTTCCTCGATATTACGCACCCATCCAAGCTGATTCAGCCTCGCTTCGGTTTTGGTGAAGAAAAGATGGAGAACTGGTATTTTCGACCACTGAGATCCTGGGAAGCAACAAGCGGGAGCCCGATTTGCCTCGAAAAGAGCTTATTTTTCGATCAGGTTTTTGCACCAAACTTTTTGAAATTTCATCCCCTCGGAAATCCGGAACTCAAATAAGCGGGCGGCGAAGGGTCGTTTACAGACAAAGTGTTTTATAGTTGTATTTAGTAGTGGCCTCTTTCCAAATTATTTCTCGCCAGTTTTTTCTTTTCTTCCCCTTCTTTCTTGTTCCGCAAGTTAATTTTTTTTTCTCAATAAATCAGTTAATCTGTTCATTGTGCCTGTTTTAATTATTATCAGTTAATAGTCTCCATTCAGCGCTTGATGGGTAAACATCGCCCGGAGAGCGTCGTATTGCAAGTGAAAATCATAGTGAGAGCATACCGATTTGAAAACAAAACTGGACTGATTGTTTGGCTCATGATTAAGGAAGACGATTTGGCATGAGATTACGACTAAACGGTCGGATTTCGGATTTTGATTATCGGAAGAGGAGTTGGAGTATTTGTTGGGCCGACAAGAGCAAGTTCGGCGGTCGTTCACAATATGGCGGGGGAAGAACCACAGTCAGTGCTTGATCAGATTAACGCAAAACTCGCCTTATTGCCACAAGTGACGACAGACCTAAGCTTCATTAAAGGACAGTTGACACAAATTAATGCAGAAAACCAAAGGCTTAGTCAAGAACTTGTAGTAACGAGGAAAGAGCTTAGTGAAGCAAACCGCCGTATTCGGTACATAGAAACCGAAGCGAAGAGAACAAACTTGATTATTTAAACTTAGGACAGAGAGACCCACCACTACCTACGCTTAAAGAAGAAGTGATGTTGTATCTGAATACCCGAATTTCGTCTTTGGAGCTCCATCGTAGCGAGGTAAAGGATGTTTTCCGGATGAGGTCAGGAGCAATTTTGCTGAAAGTGCAGTGCGCAGACACCCGAAATTGTATTCTGAAAAGCGGCCGTGCGTTTCGGAACGACGGAGTGTCTGTGGCCCCGGACTACACATTGGAGGAAAGGAATGCGCGAAGCCACTTAAAAATAGTCATGAACCAAGCAATTGAGGAGGGAAAACCCGTCAGATTACGGGGTACAAAACTTTTTGTCGATGGAACTCTCTTGGTTTATGATGAAGAGGATAAAAAAGTGAAAGTGGTCACCCAAAAAACTACAACTAGGCTTAGGTCCCCCCGTGGTCGAAGTGACTCTCAGAGCTCAATGGATAGTGCCTCCTCGGCCCAGACTGTAGTAAACGCGGCGATCACCGCCGAAACTCACCAGGAACTGAACAGTCAACGACCAGCTGCAAATGGGAAACAGACTAGTGCTACAGAAGTAACTGCGGGACCATCTGGGTTGAACCCGAGGCCTAAGCCCGCCAGGAAAGCGGATCAGATGATCAGCCCGGAAGAACGCAATAGGCTGAATAATCGCGCACAAAGACCACAGAGAGAGCCAACTTGGAACGCGCACGAAAACAGAGGAGGTCCGAGATACGAAAGCCCCAATGTCAGAAGAGGCAGAAGCACAGCAGACTACTATAGGATCAATTTTCTGGACCCAACCAGGGACCGGTACCATGAAAATATGGAAGACTCGAACTAGCATGCCGACGGCCATGCCCAAACTATGAAAATGATCACATGGAACGTCCAGGGACTAAAGAACAAATATAAGCAAGTATCGGAAGACGTGAGTGCATTTGACGTTGTGTGTTTAGCGGAAACTTGGCATGACCCCAACGAAACGCTACTGTTTGACAGTTTTTATGTAGAAAAAGTGTCAAGAAGAGAGTCGTCGAACAGAAGATATTACGGGGGTGTTATTGTCCTTCTAAAGTGTAAAAGTGTGTCGAAATACCAGAGATTAAGTAGCAAGTCGGAAAATATAATTTGGGTAAAAGTTCTTTTTTCTGATAGACGGCAGATAGTGATCGGATCAGTTTACTTACCACCACAGAACAGTTCCTACACAAATGAAGATACTTGGGATATTCTGGAAAAAGAGACCGAAGACATGAGATTTAAATACCATGACCATAGTTTAACGCTATTGGGAGACTTTAACGCGTACACCAGCGTGAAAAGAGAAGTAGTGGATACAGTGATTTGTGAGGAAGTGGTTCCAGCTCCGAAGGCTTACGGGATTACAAGAAGTAGCATGGATGAAGGTAGGAAGTTGAATATTTGGGGGAAAAGGCTTTTGGATTTTTGTGGAGAAAATGGGCTAGTTATAGGGAATGGGAGGTTTGGGAATGATAAGGGTAAGGGGGAATTTACGTGTTTTTCGGGTGCGAAAGGGAGTGTTATTGATTATGTACTGGTGGACGTTTCCCTCGCGATGGATGTTAGAAATGTAGAAGTTCTCCCCTTTGTAGGTTAAGATCATTTCCCAGTTTTAATTGAAATTTTGCAAAAGTTTCCGACGAATGTTCTACAAACACAGCATAGAAGAAATTTCCAGAAAAAAGAAATTTTAAAAAGAGAAATGTCGAAATCAGAAATACACAAAATGGAAGAAAGATTAATTGACAGGAAGGTTCAGGAAGAACTGAGGGTATTGAAAGAAGGTAAATTACCAGTCGAACAGATGATCGACGGGCTAAACGGAATTATTCATGAAATAACGCCTAAAGTGTCCCCTGAGAGCGAGCGACAGGAATTTTTTGATGATGAATGTTTAGCAAAGAAAAAAGAATTGATGCAAAGAGTAGAAAAAGTGAAGGCCCTAAAAGAGAGCCCCCTAAAAGAGACAGTAGTCCTCCAGATGAAAGCTATGCGGCGAGATTATAAACGGTTGTTGAAACAGAAAAAAAGAGAAGCGGAAATAAGGGATATGAAACAGTTATCGGAGAGTTTTAAAATGAATGACATGAAAGTATTTTGGAGGAAAATCCAAGACCCTGAGAAAAGAAAACCTACCCAACAAAAATGCCCGGAACCAGAAACATGGCCACCATATTTTGAAATAGGAAACGATACAGCACCTCTCGGAATGATAAATTCTATCCCGACGGAGGGAACTTGTTTCCCGCTCCAAGAGCATGACTACAGTTTGCTGGAGGAAACAACGGAGGAGGAAATAAAAAACATTTTGAAGAATCAGAAAGGGGACACAGCGCCGGGGCTGGATGGAATCCCTATTATGGTTTATAAGAAGTTCGCACTGTCATTCGTTCCCATAATGGTCCTCATCTTCAATGCAATTCTTAGCACATGTAAATGGCCCGAAGCATGGAAGACGTCAGTAATTTTGCCGCTTTTCAAAAAGGGAAATGCGGAGGATCATTCCAAGTATAGACCCATATCCCTAATACCAACGATGAGTAAAATATTTGAAAAAATTATTGATGTGAGACTGTCAAAATGGCTTGAAGTGTACAAAAAAATTAAAGAAGAGCAAGGAGGATTCCGGGCCGGATATAATACAGCGGACAGAATGTTTATACTGCATGCCCTTTCTGAACAAGACCAAAGGTTCCGATGGGATCCCAAAAGATTCAATATCTGATCCAGACAGTAAGGTTTTTTCTTCGCCAGGCCAAACAGCTAATCATTAAGAAAACCAAGTTCAGATATGGATTCAGAATAAGCCGATCGAAACGATCCTAACCTACTTCTGTGAATTTTGCGGTTTTGGCGAAATTAAAGAACTACTTGTCCGGCGAAAAACTAAAGCTCAAAAACGAATTCAGCGTATCTCTTTACCCCTACATCCAACATCCCAACTTCAAAGAAAAATTTAACTTCTAACAAATTTTCCGGTTTCAACCGGATTCCTGAAGAACTACGTGTCCGGCTAAAAAATGATTGTCATACGGATTCAGCATCTTTTCTCACCCCTAGATCTATCATCTAATCAACTTCAAATAAAACTTTTACTCTTAACAAATTTTCCGGTTTTGGCCGGATTCCGGGCTAACTAATTGTCTGGCGAGAAAACATTTTTCGTACTATTGTTCAGCATACCTTCTTACCCCTACATCGAACATCTAATCAACTTCAGACAAAAATTTTACTTTTAACAAACTTTCCGGTTTTGGCCGGATTCCGGGCGAACTAGTTGTCCGGCGAGAAAATGGTTTTCATATTCGTGTTCAGCATGCTTTCTTATCCCTAGATCCAACATCTAATCGACTTCAAATAAAACTTTTACTTTTAACAAACTTTCTGGTTTTGGCCGGATTCCGGGTGAACTAATTGTCCGGCGAGAAAATGGTTTTCATATTCGTGTTCAGCATGCCTTCTTACCCCATAATCGACTATCACATTTGCTGTTTAAAAATATTTTGCTTGTCCCTTAATTTGAACCCCCTCCCCCACCCCTAAATGTAGGGCTACAGGGCCCATCTACGAACTCGACCTTACTCTTGACCCAAAGAATGCTCACACCAAGTTTCATCAAAATATCTCATTCCCTTCGAGAGTTATCGTGCTTACAGACGGACGTACAGACGGACAGACGGACGGACGGACGGACAACTTTTGCGATGTCATAGGTATCCCTCCACTTACGTTTTGGGATCCCAAAAATATGGAAGAGGAAAAAATAAATTTTACGTGGCTTTCCTAGACCTCCAAAAAGCTTTCGATAGCGTGGATAGGGAATTACTGATAATGGAATTAATTAAAATTGGACTACCAGGTCAAATTGCACAGCTGGTAGCCAATATGTATGGAAGTACAAAAGCAGTCGTTAGAGTGTTTGGAAAAGGAGTTTCAAGGATATTTGAACAGACAAGAGGTGTGAAACAAGGAAGCGCCCTGTCACCTCGGCTATTCGGAATATTCGTAAACGACATTGTAGAATTCTTGGAGAAAAGATGGGCCCCAACCATTAAGCTTGGCAACAGAACGATTTCGGCTCTGCTGTTCGCCGACGACATGGCATTAGTAGCGAAAACAGCTGTTGAACTACAAATTTTAATTGACCTGATGGCAGAATACCTTGAATCGAAGAAACTACGCCTAAACCTCGGGAAGACGGAGATAATGATCTTCAATAAAGGAGGAAGAAGGAATTTAGTTGAGAATGAGAGATTTTGGTTCAAAGGACAAGAGATTAAGGTAGTGGAAAAGGCGAAATATCTGGGATTTACCCTGACAGCTAACTGCAGTTGGAAGGAGCATGTGAGCGAAATGTCAAAGCGAGGGAAAGCAGCAGTTGGTGCAATATTACGTAATGACCTAGTGAAAAAGTCGAAGTCATTAAAAATGTTTAAGCAAATATTTGATTCGAAAATTAAACCGGTAATCCATTACGGAGCTGAGCTATGGGGCCTGGATGCCGCGGATAAGCTAGAATCAGTCCAGTTTAGATACTACAAAAGACTTTTCGGGCTGCACCAGACAACACATAACCAGCTAATCAAAGGAGACTTCGGCATCTTCTCACTGAAACTGCACCGGCTTTATCAAGTATTAAAGTTTTGGCTGATATTAACCCAACTTCCTGAGGACCGATTGGCTAAACAAGCTTATAATGATTTGCTTCGAATCAATAGGAAAACTACTTGGACTCAACAAATCAAGAAATCTCTTGACAAATTAGGCCTTTCTTATTTGTGGATGGAAGGAAACGGACCCGGAAACACACAATGCCTTCCAGAAATTATGCAGAGATTGAAAGACCAAGAGATACAAGAGTGGGGCTGTTTAGTACGTTCGTCGGAAACACTGAAAGAATATAGTAAAGTAAAAGACATTTTTGGGGAAGAATATTATTTTAAGTTAAATTTACCTTTTAAATATTTAAAATCTTGGATTCAGTTGAGGGGAAATTGCCTTCCAGTACATAGGGAACAAAGATTTAAAAAAAAATAAGGGTACAAATGGTAAATGTGGGTATTGCGGAAACGAGGATAATAATTTAGCCCATATCCTCATGGAGTGCCAGGAGCTTGAAAGTCTAAGGGACGAAATTTGGGGGGACCATCGGTTGGTGCTACTTTCTGATATCCTGAGGTCTTCGAAGCCTGGAACCATATGCAAAATGGCACGATATGTGGAAAAGGCGGGAGAGGCTCAGTCGAGCCCGAGTGGAAGAAAATAAGTATTGTTTTATATTGAGTATGTGTTCTGTGCAGTGTTGTATTAATACATCATGTTGTGTATGGCCGTAGGGCTCAAATAAACTTTCTTTCTTTCTTTCTATTCTACTCCAGCCAAACACACTCTTGAGCTTCCATAGCAGGTTAATTTTATTAGTTGTGTGCCTTTGTTTAAATGTTGATAAATGACTCTGGAACTGGATAATAAATTGATGATGATAAATGTATTATTCCTTCAGCCCAAGCTGATTGCGAATCATATTTGGCATTGCGAATCACATTTGTCAAAGATAAATTTATTTCCCATTTGGACGACAAAAAAATTATAAATAGAGTATGTATGAGAAAAAAGAAAAAAAGCAATGGATCAACAACAGAAAAGACTTGGCGTGAGCCAGAAATGTACCCACCTTTTAACCACTCCAGCACCAACGATGCCGAATGTAACATTTTCACACAACAATGTTCAGGAAACAAACTTCTCTGACAAAACGCAACGAGTCATGACAAGAACTGGCTGGCAACGAACACCTGTATAGACACAAGTGTCGCTTTCCACAGCAAAGCTGAACAGGTTCCCATTCAGGTAAAAATTTTAGGATGTGACCTGGCTTCACGCGATCGCGTGGGAGGAAGTGGGAGGTGCAATGGGTGAAGCAGGTGGTGTGTGGAATTCGCCTTATTCCACTTCAGCGCTCCAAGCGGACTAGTTTCTGATTAATTCTGATAATCTCCATTGTCTTATTATCAACACTTGTGTTGACCCCTCGGCAAAGAAGCACGTATTAATTCTGTCATATAAGACAGACAAGGTTTGCCTGTATGTACGTTTGATTTGAAACTGATCGAAGTGACCTGACATTATTTACGGGGGGAAGCCTTAATTCATAATGGTATTTCGGTCAGGGGTATTTGAAGTACTAAGTAATAGTTTCTTTAAAGTTTAACTGAAAAGCCAACTTATTTTTGTGTCATTTAGTTGAATACAAATTATTTGGATTCTGCAAAGGAATTTTTTTGTTTTCCACGATCTGCTCTAGTTATGACGTTCAGAATATCTGCGACAGTCCCCACAGCGAAAATTCTACTATGACGCGGGAAATTTTTATCTAAACACAAACAAGGCTTTTCAGTGGGCAGTGGCGATATTGGTGAAGATTGCTTAGTGCCTGAACAAAAAAATTCTTTAAATCTTTCTTGTAAGGCATACAACAAATTAGAGGTACCACAAATCACACCAAAAATTCCACTATTTGAAAGTCGATTATTCCTGAATAGCGGAACAACCAAATAACGCATTTTCGGCGGGTCTTCAAGCCAATTTAAGTGAATAAGTGAAAGGTAACTAGATTGTCCTATCCCGGTCCTTTTCGGTTAAACTTTAAAGTTTAACTGAAAAGCCAACTTATTTTTGTGTCATTTAGTTGAATACACTGAATTATTTGGATTCTGCAAAGGGATTTTTTTGTTTCCCACTATCTGCTCTTGTTGTGACGTTCAGAATATCTGCGGCCGTCCCCACAGCGAAAATTCTACTATGACGCGGGAAATTTTTATCTCAACACAAACGCGGCTTTTCAGTGGGCAGTGGCGATATTGGTGAAGATTGCTTAGTGCCTGAACAAAAAAAAGTCATAAATCTTTCTTGTAAGGTATGCAACAAAAATACAAGCGCATAGAGGTACCAAAAATCACACGGAAATTCCACTATTTGAAAACCGATTATTCCTGAATAGCGGAACAACCAACTAACGCATTTTCAGCGGGTCTTCAAGCCAATTTAAGTGAATAAGTGATGGGTAACCTGATTGTCCTATCCCAGTCCTTTTCAGTTAAACTTTAAAGGACCCGTTCGTACCGTGATACCAATGTAACCTATTTCCGTGACTGCATTCATTAATTCTTAAAGGAACAGAAAGCTTGACTCAAACTTGACTCGGGGAGCTAGCTGATCAAGAATGTACTCTGAGTCGATATTGAGAGTAAGAAAAATTCTCGTTACGACCATTGCAGTTTCCTGCATGGCAGTTTCCGAGAATTCGACTTTTGAGCAAAAGGTTTGCAAAAGCAAAAGGTTTGCGTGCCGCGACTAGGAATCGAACACACGCCGCCTTGACGGTTTGTCGGGTCTTTAGTCTACACGTAAAAAAGGCGAACTTTGACAGTACATAAGTGCATAATTACACTGCATAAGGGGCAAGGGCCTGCCAGCTAGCTTTGGGAACACTAAGGAGGGGGTTCGAGATAATAAAGAAGGGGGGGCCTGTCGACAATAAGTCCCTGTATATTTATCTAAGCCCCCCCCCCGGGCGATTCGATGGCCGAAAGTTGCGTAGTCAAGTTTTCTGTTCCTTTAAACCCGGAGACCCAAATTTCACATATTACATTTTGGACCCGCTAACGACCCCTCACAAATCTTTGCGTTTGCCACGATTCATATTTTCCATGCGCATTATGCTCCCGACGAGTGGTCGCATAAAATGCTATTGATGCGTAAAACGTGTTTTCTGAATCTTGCCCAGCTTTTGCTAGATGTCAATCGGTCTGGGAAAATTTTTAAAACCGCCAAGCAGTGGATAATTTGTTAAAAGAAGAGCTTAGTGTTACAGTATTCAGATAGTTTTTAATTTTGAACCCTCAAATAAAAAAAAATTATAAAAATATAAAAGCGTAAATAGTACGATGTGTGCTTTAAGAGACAGGGATTGTAAAAATAATGGTTGGCGATTGTTCTGTGTAATCGAATCATTGTTAGTTACAGTTGGATTCCAAATATTTTTCTCCTTGTTCAGATGGTCGCTTCCATTTAGAAGACGAATGAGTATTTTTTTTCATGAATGTTCGTTTATCACTTGAAAGTTAAAGAACAACAAATGAATCGTAAATTTCGTTAGGTACCCTCAAACAACGACAAAAATAAAATAAAGACGTCAGGAAAAGCAAGCTAAATACTTACTTTTTTGTGAAATCCAATCATGGAGGGAACATAAAGGTAAATTACTCGGTAGATAAAAAAAGATAGTACCAGCTAATCGTGCAAGAGTAAAGGTTACCCAAACTTCATAGTAAGCAAAGATAAAGCTGATAATTGCTCGGTCTTTTTGTGAACAACTCGAACGTTCACGAAAGTAGTAAAAATTTTGATATTATCATCATTACTTTATCGCTGCTGTCTGCCATCTGTCACCGTCTTTTAAAAATAAAAGGTAAAAGGCAATCAAAAACATATAAAATGGGTAATTAGTCTGCAACGTTCCAACTCGTTGTAATTCAACCATGGCCTTGCAGATGGATAGATAACTAAATACATCAGGAATATGTACATATAAAATAAATCATAACCTCCATCTATTAAAACTTTCGGCTACATTGTAAAAAGTCTCTGCTTAATCGGAAAAGTCTCTGCTTAATCGGATAAAGGAGATACTGTTTACAGTGTATGTGACTGTAACTTTGTCTGTGACTGAAGGCTATAAACGTAAAAAAAGCTCCTCGTTTTGGATAGTAAGGGGATTTCAAGTGGTAGGCCAAAAAATGTCATAATCTACATAAATTCGAAGAGATCCACGAGAGGTAACAGTGAATCAGCTCCAAAAAAATAATTGATTAAGTTCAATACAAAATGATTATTTTGCATTTTTTGGAGGGGGTTCGAACCCCTGACCCCCCCCCTCTGGATAAGGTGATCCTGTCTTGAAGTGTATCAGAAGTAAACGTTTCGGAGGCAATATGAGCGACGTCTACGAAATTTTGAACAATGACAAAATTAGCCACCATCATTTTCACGGAATTCAGAAAATTTCGCATCACAGAGCATTTATTTTTCATTTAAGGACGACTCAGACGGCGTTCGTAAATTTCGTAAAGTTTCTCGCAAAGTATGCTGCGTAAAGTTTGTCGCCGCTCAGACGGGAATTGATTTTGATAACATTACGATTATTTTGTGTCGATTTGTTCAAGAAAGAAAAGATTCTATTTATAAGAGATTATTATTATCATATATGAACCATAGAATAGATACTTATTAACACCAAAAGCCATATCTGGCCATACACTGTCAGAAGTTTCATAACAGATAGCGCATAACACTTTCAAGAATAACACCTTTTCACTTAGAAATAAAGTGTTATGACCAATTAAGTTTACACTATTTCGTGCCTAGATCTCCAACAACACCTTCAATTGGTAAAAATACTAACGGGAACGAAAGAAACATAACAGATAACATCCCACAGTGTTATCTGTTGAAACCGGGCATCCTTCTGTTGTCGTTATGTAACTTCTGACAGTGTAGTATTTTTACCAATTGAAGGTGTTGTTGGAGATCTAGGCACGAAATAGTGTAAACTTAACTGGTCAGAACACTTTATTGCTAAGTGAATAGGTGTTATTCTTGAAAGTGTTATGCGCAATCTGTTATGAAACTTCCGACAGTGTGGTTAATACCCAAATACAAAAAATTAACCTCCAATAAATAAATTGGAATAATCCAGTAACAAAAATGATATAAATAAATATCAGTTCTAAGCAATTTAGTTCAATAAATAATTCTTTCTTCCCAACCCACCTGACAAAAAATTAACAAGAACAAAATTAATTCATAAAAAAAGAAATATTCCTAATTATTCTTGCAAAAAAAAAAGTTTCAAGTTGTTCGACCTTAGCCTATTATTATTATTATCATATAAACCACAAAAATCCTCATCTCATCATTTTCAGTTTCCTAATCCCCATTTTCAAATTTACTTTCATTTCTCGTTTTCGATCTCTTGTCCTATTGGTTAACCTTACGAACTTTACGAAAAAAGTTAACTAAAGTTGAACTTCTTGCCTGCTTCCGTAAAGTACTTTACGCGGTTAGCGGAGCAACTTTACGAATCTTGCGAACGACTTAAGGCGGCTTCACACTGACTTAAGACCCCTTTCACACTGAAGTACTTAGGCCTCTTAAGTGTACTTTATGCGTCTAAAGTCGCACTTAACGTAAGAAATCTCACTTAACTTTAGTATTTTTAAGTTGAAAATTTTTCAACTTTCAACACTCAAAGTTAAGTGCACTTAAGGCAACTTAAGGTCATCGCTGAACATCCATCATCACTGATGCTGATGATGAAAAGGGTGAAAATCTCGGAAGAAATGAATAAAATTTACTTAGCTTCAGCTCCTTGGTGTGAAAGGCCTAAGTACAGTGTGAAAGGCTTACTTAACTTAACGTAACTTTTGCTACTTAACTTTAGTTCTTAAGTGGCAGTGTGAAGCCGCCTTTACGCACTTTACGAACGCCGTCCTTTAGACCAAAACTCCACCGGCCAAAGTTAACCAACGTTGAAAGAAGCATAGCTTACCTCTACTGTATATATTAGTACCTCGCAAAAATAACGAGGTCACTACTAATAAAACAGCTTTGATTTAAAGCAGACAAAAAAGTTAATTTCAGTACCATTTAATGGCGTGATTAAGGAGTAATAGTAAGACATGACTTGTATTATTATGCGGTCGTAAAAACATAACATTAGATGAAAAATTACAACTAGTTATCAACAGGTTAAATGATCATAAATGTAACTTAAAGGAAGACAAATAACCTTGCTAAACTGCATCCGTTTTTCTGTACTGTACTGAAACAGAGTGTCATCTAATACGCATTTTGATGATGCTTCGAAATGGGTTTTCTAACATATTTTGAAAAATTAAAACTAGTTATCAACAGGTAAATGATCATAAAAGTAACAAAAAAGAAAGACAAAGAACCTTGCTAAACTGCATCCGTCATCTAATATGCATTTTAGTGATGTTTCGAAATATGTTTTGTTTTAAATTTTGGGTTAATTAAGTTGGTGGTTTGAAAGAGGGAAAAGGAGGATTGAAAGGGGGAAGGCCTTTGGAACTGGGGAGGAAAGTCGGTTGAGAGTATAGTTGACATGGAGTGATTTGAAGTATGTATAAACAGTTTTTGGTAATTTGTTGTCCGTCTTGCACAGGTGACCTGTTGCCGCATATTAAGCGGACAGACGGACTATTGGCATATGAAGATGTTGAATGTTAGTTATGATGAAGGAAAAACAACTGAACAATTAAATGATTATAAAATTCAGTCATTTGCAATTTAATCTTTGGTAAATTTGACCGGATTCGACACCAGCATTACGTCATCGACTTTGAAGGTGAAGGTTATCCCTTATGTTACGTCGACTCTTTCGAACCTACAGCATACCAGACGTAAAAATGTACGTAAAATTGCGGAAATTCATTCCTCCGTTGTCATTTAAATTAATTCCTGTCAAATAGCCATGGAGAAATCATATGTGAACACTGGCGGGGTATAGTATATCTTATTAATCCTCTAAAGCGCACCTCGCACTATTTACTCTTAATGTTCCAATTTTCAAAACTATTTGAATACTGTAAATCTCGGCTCTGCTTTTAACAAATTACCACAGCTTTGGATATTTATAAGCCTTTTCCACGCCCAATGACTTCCAGCAAAAACTCGGCAAAATTCAGATAACCGGTTTTGCGCATCAATAGCATGAGACACGAACACTCCCGGCAGCATAATGCGCATGTTAAATAAATAGTGAATCATGGCAAGTGCAAAGATTAGTGAGGCATCGTTAGCGGACTTAGAATGCAACATACAGATTTCGGGTCTCCGGGCTTAAAAATTAATGAATGCAATTACAGAGGTAGGTTGCATTGCCATTATAGACACGACACGGGTCGTTTGAACCAGCAAAGCCCATTCCAACCCTTGGCTACCCTGCGTATCTTGAAATGGATATCAAAACCCTTCGCGACCAAACATTATGTATGACATTTCTAACACGGTGGACAGTGTCACAAATTTGTTTAAAGTTTATCCTTAGTTGGTATGTCAAATCATTTATCGTCAGCTCCGAGCGTGCTCGTTACCTTAATTTATTCAGTGTTTGCTAGTACGGTGCGCGCCGCGACGCTTCCGATCCATTCAGTGACTGAAATTGACTGAATGGACCGAGTTTATATCATGTTCAAATTATTGTATTTAGTCAGTTGAAAATACACAGAGCTTGTGCGCACTGTGCACTAGACCCTGTAACACACGGTGGGAAGAGCCCTTTGAAGGCTGAGGTAGAGCCGACATACCCCAGATATAGCTTGTTGCCACTGAGCAACGAGTAATAGATACAGCAAAGAGATAGTTCAATGAATTCAGCAATGTCAGCACAAAATTCTAACTACAAAAAAAATTGTGCCTAAATAAATATATCACACGAAAAAATTGGTTTACCTTCTAAATATTTTGATTCCACTTCCGGCTCCGTTACTTTGGGAGGAAAGCCGTCATCTGAACCTGAAACAAAACAGATCAGTCTCAACGTCATTTAAACTGTTATCTAACGATATCTCGAAACATCGCAACAGATAATTAGAAGATAATACAATTAGCACCTGCTCGGGAATCCCTGAGATACAGAAAGAGAAATAGTGTGCTTACAGTTCAGCCCGACACCGGCAGCCTAGCTATGCATCGCTTATTCACGAAAATGAGCGTGAAAACCCGATAAGATTGCGTTATTTCGTTTGTCCAATATCCACAGATAATCAATTTCATCGAATGAGCTTGTTTTCGGTTTTGTGGTACCTCTGTGTGCTTGTCCCTCTATGCTTGAAATATATAGCAACAAAAAGGTAAGCAATTGCTGAAAAATAAATTGGAATAACACATTCCTTGCAAGACATATCCTAACATCATTTTCATACTTTTTTCCAGCCGTGACTTTTCCGAGCTTAGCGTATTAGGACAAGGAAATGCATGCTTTTGTTGAAATTCAAATTCTCCGCGTCTGGGTGAATTTGGGGTTGTCGTGCAGGCGGTGCACACTCTAATTGTTATTACTAGAGCCCCAGGTGAAAAAATACAAAATCCCTTAAATGAGTCAAAATAATTCGGAGTATTCCACTATCAGATGTAAAAATAATCTGACTGTTCAGTTAAACTTCAAAAAAAGGTAGGAAACTTGGTACCAAGCTTCTGTGATGTACGGAATAGTTTCACCAGTCCGAGCACTTTCGGCAGTACATGAGCGAGATTGGGAGGGTTCTATGGGAGAGGGGATGGACATGGGAGGAGCTTAACAGAACTGTGAAAAGGCTCTCCAAGGAAATACTGGATTTGGACTGGGAGCAAAGAAACGAAAACAGCTGTAAAGGGGAAGACGAAACTAGGCGGGCAGGTAAAGTACAACGGGTTTTAGCTAATACTCGGTACCAGCTACTTTTGAAAATCGCTCCCGAGACCGAAGCTTTGCCAGGTTTCTGCCGTTCGCAATTGACATTGGTGGCAGTTTCGGATACCAACTAGTCTCGAACCCAAGCTGAAATCAGTTCAACTTTCGAGGGTACTAGCCAATCAGATGACTTCGGGGGAATACCGAGGAATATTCTGATTGGCTAGGCTAATGCTGAACCGCGTCTGACTGAATAACAATGACCTAAGTTCACTTGCGGTTATCAAGACAGCATGGAGGGGATGTGATGTTATCTATTGGGCTTGGTTCGGAACTAGCCAATCAGAATATTCCTCAATATTCTCCAAAATAATTTGATACTAGTAGCCTACCCTCAAGAGTTGAACTGATTTCAACTTGGTCCGAGACTAGCTGGTATCCGAAACTGGCACCTGTCGTGCAGGCGGTGCACACTCTAATTGTTATTACTAGAGCCCCAGGTGAAAAAATACAAAATCCCTTAAATGAGTCAAAATAATTCGGAGTATTCCACTATCAGATGTAAAAATAATCTGACTGTTCAGTTAAACTTCAAAAAAAGGTAGGAAACTTGGTACCAAGCTTCTGTGATGTACGGAATAGTTTCACCAGTCCGAGCACTTTCGGCAGTACATGAGCGAGATTGGGAGGGTTCTATGGGAGAGGGGATGGACATGGGAGGAGCTTAACAGAACTGTGAAAAGGCTCTCCAAGGAAATACTGGATTTGGACTGGGAGCAAAGAAACGAAAACAGCTGTAAAGGGGAAGACGAAACTAGGCGGGCAGGTAAAGTACAACGGGTTTTAGCTAATACTCGGTACCAGCTACTTTTGAAAATCGCTCCCGAGACCGAAGCTTTGCCAGGTTTCTGCCGTTCGCAATTGACATTGGTGGCAGTTTCGGATACCAACTAGTCTCGAACCCAAGCTGAAATCAGTTCAACTTTCGAGGGTACTAGCCAATCAGATGACTTCGGGGGAATACCGAGGAATATTCTGATTGGCTAGGCTAATGCTGAACCGCGTCTGACTGAATAACAATGACCTAAGTTCACTTGCGGTTATCAAGACAGCATGGAGGGGATGTGATGTTATCTATTGGGCTTGGTTCGGAACTAGCCAATCAGAATATTCCTCAATATTCTCCAAAATAATTTGATACTAGTAGCCTACCCTCAAGAGTTGAACTGATTTCAACTTGGTCCGAGACTAGCTGGTATCCGAAACTGGCACCTGTATCCATTGTGAACGGCAGAAACCTCGCAAAGCTTCGGTCTCGGGAGCGATTTTCACGAGGATTTTCAGAACTAACTGGTACCGGTACCGAGTGTTAGCTTAAAACCCGTTGTGAATGGGCGTTAATAGTACTAGTCTTAATAGTGCTGGGCCTTAATAGTGCTAAATAATGAAACAGAGTGAGTGGGGTTTCAGTTGTGCTTTAATACTGGCTGAACTATCGTAGATGAGACTACTGACAAAACAACGGCTCTTTAAGTACCAGTCTATTAAAAAACGCGATTGTCTACAAAGCCTTGCCTCTTACTCGAATGACTATTAAATCTGTGACAAAAGCCAGACCTGGCATTTTTAACCCATTAATTAAGTATGCAAGAGACTTGAATGTAGTGTGATTGTAATCCAGTCGAATATGGTGAGAAATTGGCAAAGCTAAGGTATCATTCATGAAACGCTTAAATGTGAAGAACACTCCTTCGTGTCAAGAGTACAGAGCTTACTTTCAGAGAGAAACAAAGACGTCAAACAAAGTACCCCAGACTAGAAAACACGACACCAATGTCGTGTTCCTCCTACTTTTATAGGCCTTCATTCATTCATTTATTCATACTATACTCACTACATAACATAAATATATGGCAAAGAGACAAGATCCCCTGAAGCTTGTCGGAGGTTTTCGCCTCAAATGTATTTTTTTCTTCCAGTTCTGCTTCACTGCTTTTCCAAAAATAGGTTGTCTTTTACTGATGAAACATTTTTCTTTTTGCTGACGTGACGAAGGCGTGTTGACTAGTAGGTAAATAAATAAAAAATTATAAAATAAATAAGAAATAATTAAACTATAGAGGTGAAAGCTTTTTGCTGCAATTATATTGTTACAGTTATTTATTCACGCTAAAGCATTGACGGCCATAGTAAATCAAACACAAAAGACCTACATTTTGACAAAAATTAAAGCAGAAAGTTAGGGCAAGCCAAGAAAAATTGCTCCCTCTCTGTGACATTTACGACCAGATGGACATCCCCAAATTGTATACTGCAACTAAATATTTTTATCATAGCCTCTATACCAGCCCCCCCCCCCCGCCTCCACTCCAAAAAACGGAGTGGGTGTCCTAACGTCACCACTTTCCAGCGCCACCGTATGTTTTTCGCCACCCAGGAAATCTTGCATCATCAAGAGGATTAGTTGGGTCAGACCAAGAATAAAGAATTGGTCAGACGAAAGGGTCAAATATTTGAATGATGACTTCTGTAAGAAATAAAACAATAGGCTACAAATCTGCAGGAGTCGGAAGTTGTCTCTTCATACGGCGGCGATCAAAGATATTGTGTTCGATTACGGTAGAAAGATAACCCGAATATCCCCAAAAATCATACTACAACTACACTTTTAAATAAAAGACTATCCCGCTAGACAGTTTTCCGAAAGACATATTCCCACTCTTCAGTCCGACAAGCATTGCAGCCTCTTGTGCGGTACAGGAAATGCGAACCTTGACTAGAACTCGCATCAAGTAGCTCAATTACGACAGTTAAAATTGTAAAGTGAGGCACGAAGTGATTTACGTATTCAATATAACAGGAATGATAAACAATGGGTGTTAACGGAGTGACAAGTAGTTGCTACGGAAACTAAGCGATCCTGTTTCATAACCATCACAAAGAATAGATAATTAACAATCCGGCGAATCTCCAGGTTCCGTAAGCTTAATATGCCATAGCTGCGTGACCTCGTCTTCCATACAAAGCGTAAGGCTTTTTAGAAATTTGCGACAGTCCTTATTCCGCCTTATTCTTTGATGGGATTTCCGATGGGGAAAACACGGATCCGACCTTATGAACTTTGACGAGTCCAGATCAAAGAATAGAATCAGAATCCGCAAATCGACGACTCATCTCTTCATGCGGATCAAGTTCGACTGGAAACGTTACTCCAAACTGACGCCTGAAACTCTTCACCAAAGATTTTAGGCTTATTCTATTTAGAATTCTAGGCTATTCTATACTTTACAAGTTCTAGCTTTTAATGTGTTTTCAACCCCCAAGAATTCCAGTCCTAAATCGCCAACTAAATGAAACACCTTCTGATTCTGATGCTAGCCTCGAGGCTAGCCTACGGTAATTGGACGTTTTTTATGATGGAATATCTTTATTAACTTCTATACCACAAAGAAACCCACAGACTGTCTACCAGGGGCGTCGCAAGGGTGGGGGGGTGCGGGGGGTGCAGCACCCCCCTACCTTTTTGAGATTCGGTAAAATTTTGGGCCGGAGGCCCAAAATTTCACTAAAACTGTTCGGTATTTTTTCGATAGCAGAACTACTCGGTATATTTACGGGGATTCGGTAGTTATACAGAATCCCAAATAGGCTATCGCTACAAATCTATTCGGTATAATGATCGGGATTCGGTATACTGGCCAGTATTCGGTAGTTATCACGAATTCGGTGAGAGAATTTACGGAAATTATTTGGTAATTTCTCGAAGCCAGAACTATTCGGTATATTTATGGAGATTCGGTAGTTACACAGAATCCCGAATAAGCTATAGGTCCAAAAAAAATCGGTATCATGATTGGGATTCGGTAGTTTATTCGGTATAACATCCAAGATTCGGTTGTTACCACGAATCACGACTTTTGCTCCAGTTTCGACGAAATTATACCAAATCCGAATATTATTCGGTAGTTTTTTGATCCCAAAACAATTCGGTATAAAAACTGAGATATGGTAGTTACACAGAATCCCGAACATGCTATCGGTCTAAACTTTTTCGGTATAATAACTGGGATTCGATAATTTGTTCGGTATAGTTGCCAGGATTTGGGAGTACCACGTATCTCGAAACTCGGAAGAGGTCGAGTGAAGCACTGGTCGCAGACAAAAGGACTGATCTATGATTTCATCGAAAGTCCTTACTTTTATCTTGGATCCCAAAAAGAAGATCTAATTATAAATGTTTCGAAAATTCCGCCTGCGGCGCTTTTCGTGATATTCTCTATTTGTGGTAGGGCGCTTCAGTTTTAGGATTTCGAAACATTAAAAGCTAGAATATGGATGGAAATACTTAAATTTGGCAGGAAAAAGCTAACTTAAAAAAAATCTCGCCTGCGGCAAGAACGTCGTGCCGGAACGTCGGAACTTCTTAGAGTCTCGGTATTTAATCCACGGTAAATGATAGAATTTGCACGAGGAGCAGTTAAATTTTAGCATACAGACAAAAAAAATTCGCCTGCGGCGCTCGATTTTATTTTCTCTTGGGTATAATAGATAGAAACTGTCACTGCAATCGTGCCCGGCAATATATTCTCCAAGTGGGCTTCGCCAAAACGCTGCCTAATAGTTGGCTTATCGTCTTTCATGCTGCCCTTTAATGTTACTCTTCCTACGCAATCCTTTCATGTTCCATAATTTAAACCTCGAATTCTCAGTTTCTAGGATTCGGTAAAATTTTTGAGAGATTCGGTAAAATTTTGGCTCTGCACCCCCCCAACGAAAATGGACTTGCGACGCCCCTGCTGTCTACTATACAGACTTCCTAGTGTCAAAAATCACTTTTCAATTTACTTGATGAATCTGAAGTTGTTTCTTTCGGATCACTTGCTGCTCTACCTACTGAAACTTAGACCGTTACATCCGTGATTTTCAAGTAATTAAATGCCAATTTTTAACTTGTCAGTATGTCACACATCACCGATCGACCGTGACCTCAACAATGAGGGTAGGTGGACTGCCCGGCCGTTTTAGTAGCCGATGTTTGAAAGTATTTTTTTCATGTGTCTTTTCTACAGAGAAATAAAGGTTGTGTTTGGGATGAGGAATGGCTAATGTTTTGTTGTAACGACCTTTTCTCTCTCCGAAAAACCTTTTGTGGCTGTTGTGGATTTAAACTCCTCTCGGGATTCCTCCTTCTCCCACTTGGCGGTGGAAGAAGATAATTGTTCAAGATATTTCCGAAAGTTCCTGCCATTGTTCATGAAGCTACAAATATTTTAAGCATTTTTATTTCTTAGTTTTTTTTTTTAACTTCATTTGTTTTCTCTTGTGGAACTTTCGGCCCTGAATAAATATTTTTATTAATTGGAAAGGTGATTGTTTTTCTCCTTTATTTTTCCAGGGCTAGTTTTAGGGGCTGCTTTTGTTTTAGGAAAAGGGCTTCCGCAAGCTTTAAAGTATCCAAAAGTATCCTTTGTTTACGACAAGGGCTTACTTAAAGTATCCAAAACTCTATTTTCCTGTCATTTACCAAACCTTTAATTAGTATTATAGCTCATCAATATTTCAAAATACACAAGTATGTCGACCAAGTTTCGTTTTCAAGAAACTCTTCGGAAACTTAAGACCTATGGTTTTAATGAAGCGTAATTAACCGGAAGAATACAACCAGCCATCAAAAAGCGAATGCATGAGTTTATCATGAGGCCATGGCGAGAAAACGAAACGAAATAGCAATCATCGGCCATCGCTCACAAACTCAGAATAAACACAAACAAAAACAAATAGAGGACCCTCTGAGCCGACAGACGTCACCAAATTTTTTCAAATCCTCCTCTTCCATCATTTGTTTTTCACTTTCGAGAAAGTCTTCGGAATGTAAGACATGTTCCCTACGCTTTTTAATGCAGCGTAATTAACTTGAAGAATGCAACCATCCATGTAAAAATCGCAATTGTTAAAAATTATTTAATTCTTTTAAGAAAGGGAAAATATTTAGTAAGGGAAACTACCGCTGATTCTCTGTACAACGAACAGCAAAAACAAAAATGACTCAAAACGGAAAATTGTATTTTTCAGGGACATTTCGGCCCTTCTTGGCAAGGGTCCTTTTCGAGCTGCAGCCCGCAAACAGGCGAAAACAACTGTGCAAGGAAAAACGAAAATTGGCGGTTGTGTGAAAGCGCTTTTTCTTGAGAAGAAAAATAATGGAACAGTATCAGGTCTCAAATTAACTCTAAGAATTTATGTTTAATTGGTATTTGTGAAGGACTGGCCTGATCGAGGGGTTCCTCACTCCCAAAATGGTTGTACAGTGGTGCCCGGTGCCCAGGTGTGCCCAGCCGGTGCTCACTCCCAAAATGGTTGTACAGTGGTGCCCAGTGCCCGGGTGTGCCCAGCCGGTGCTCACTCCCAAAAAGGTTGTACAGTGGTACCCGGTGCCCAGCCAGTGCCCAGGGAGGGTGTACAGTTGTGCCCAGCGAGTGAGCAACCCCTCGGGCCTGATCTAGCAATGTCATCTTACCTAACCACAACTCACACATCATTTTACTGTTTTTAACAACTTGAAAATACAAGACATCCTAACATGAATCAACGTGAGCCTCATCAACCAAAACGGTAAAGACAATCTCCATCGTCGCGAGAACTTCCTCGGGTTCTGATAACCGATCGGTAGTTTTCGACTGTCTAGGCTGGACGATGGCCCGTGATAAGAAGGGTAAAAACACGAGAAACCATAAAAAGCCAAATCACAACTAATGCGTCAACTTGGTCTTGCAGAGTTTAATGCATTACCAGGTTAACTCGTCGACCGCTATATCCAAAATATCAGCAACGAGGACTGAAAGGACTTGAATTGTATATATACATATCTTAGGTTACAAGTGTAAACAAACTAATATATTATCTCTTGGTTGATCCATTTAACTGTGATACCGTATCCAGCACTATTTTTTTTTTTTTTTTTAAATTCGTTATGGATTAAACCGAATTGTAACTCTAATTGTCAGTAAGCGTCTCGAGTTGCCATGGCTCAAGGATGTTCATTAGCTGACTTCTTCGTATTAACAAATTATAATTAAATCCCAGTCAGCTTGGACTTGAAGAGTTCAATGCCATACCAGGTTAGACCGCGGGAATTCGGCGTCATCAGCAAAGAGAATTTTATACTTTTCGGATAACCCACTGGCAGTATTTCGACTGTCCAGGCTCGAAAATCACTCTCGATAAGAATGACATAAGCGTCAACAACCCAAAAATCCACAGACCACTTTTCTTTGTTGATTTGTAGACGCATTATCCTTTGTTTCATAACTATGACAATCACCTCTCAGCAGCTTGGATCTGAAGAGCTCATATAAATACTGTACCAGGTTAGTCTGAAAGAGCTTGTCATCAGCTGTATCCATGGCTCAAGGATGTTCATTAGCTGACTTCTTCGTATTAACAAATTACAAAGAAATCCTAGTGAGCTTGGACCTGAAGAGTTCAACGCCATGCCAGGTTAGACCGCAGGAATCCGGCGTCAGTATCAGCAAAGAGATATACTTTTCGGATGATTGGCCCCTGGCAGTATTTCGACTAGTTGATAACCGTCAGTGACATAAGCATCGCCAACCCAAAAATTCATAGATGACTTCTTTTTGTTGATTTGTAGACGCATAGTTACTAGAATTCTTTATCAATTTGTAAACGCACTGTTACATGTTTTATCCTTACGACCATTATCTCCCAGCCAGCGGGATATGAAGAGCTCAAATACTGTACCAGGTTAGTCTGAAAGAGCTTGTCATCAGCTGTATCCAAAATGCAGACTTTATACTTGCACTGATATTCTTTTCAAACTGAAGCTTCGCTCGGTGTTCGTTGCCCTCAAAATGCTTGGCTGGTTGCATCTGCATTGCGCGCAACTAATCTGCTGATCGAGCCAAGTAGCCTCTTATCCGCGGAATTATCAGACGAGCTTTTTCTGTAGCATGATTCACGCTTGTACCTTCCTAATGCTTGAGACACAAGACGTGTATACCCTTACTGAGAAGAAGGGTAAATTTAGACATCAGCCTGACAGCCAAACTCAAGATGCCAAGAGACGTTGAGAAACACCATATCTTCCTCTGAAGCATAGACCTAGACACTCAATGCAGGGCATCATACCGTCCACCAAGTTCCGCCCTGATCTCTCCACGTTAAGCGTGCCACAAGATTTTCGGCACCCCCCTTCAACTCGCCCCCACGGTTGCCGGATCCACTGGACCAGAAATATGGGATACATGTTCTTGCCAACTATGAAGTTTCATCTAGATCGGATCACTTGTTCGAGAGCTATGCCTACCACAAGATCCTGGATTCATCCTCCTTCCACCCCCACCCCCACCCCCACCCCAGTCGGATCTGGGAAACGATCCAAGTCAATCTGGACAGCTCCTTAATACGCCTCCATCCTCCTAGCCAACATAGAAGTAACCTAACTCGCCATCAGCGGACCGACCGACATACCGACCGACGGAAAAGCGATCGGTGGTCACCACACAAAGGTGACTTTCTCTGTGATCATCAAAATCAGGAAGGGTTGGTCCACATACAGTCCAGGATATCGGAGATCCCAAGGAGTCGACCACTGCACTGCCAAAAGTTTGATTTAGCATATGGACGCCTTCTGTTAAACATTACGTTGAACGTCGAGAAATTTGACGTTATAAGTATTTAAGTCTCATCTTTTCGCAAAACATAACACTTAAAAGGGTCACAACATAAACATTTATTGCATATGATGTGTGAATGTCGCCATAGAAGACCTGCGCATGGGGATGTTTGAAAATGTAAATATAATAAACGACGTGTGGATGAGTAGTGTCACTGGAAGTACGCGCTTCCACGATACTAAGAGACTGGTAGGATCCTGAAAGTAGCTTGATCAATAGAAAAAATTATATTTAATCCTTAAGTTCAGTTGATTTGTTTCCATTAGTGTTTATTTTTTTATTTTTGTCACCATCACTGCCATGGTTTTATGCTAACAGAAAAGGCATCTAACATTTACGGCGCATCCACGTGTTAAGCATTTGTCAAACTTCTGACATTTGATGGCGCTAAACAGATGTCAGCTGAGATTAATTTCCTCCGGCGATAATTCAGTCTTTCTTGGCAAGAGCTGCAGCGATAAGCAATCAGGTCTGTCTCTGTTGTAGACATTTTACCATTGCCTACAGCCTGAATAGGACCCTTGCCTAGAAGGGCCAAAATATTGCTAGACTATATCTTAAGGCACACCTCGCACTATTTACTGCTTACGTTCCAATATTCAAACTACTATTTGAATACTCTAGGCTCTTCTTTTAACAAATTTTTCAAGGATTTAGCTGTTTTAAGCCTTTTCCCAGGCCCACTGACTTCTAGCAAAAACTAGGCAAAAATCAGAAAAACAGTTCTATGCATTAATAGCATGATATGCGGACATTCGCCGGGAGCATCCGTAGGAAAAAAAAATCAACAAATTCAAAACGAAAACTCTCTGACTAAGAACTGAACATGATTACATACATGTAGGCTACACCAGGGACCCATAAATTTCCTGTAATGCCTCGCCATTCAGGGGGCTTGTCAATAAGAAATTTCTGATGCTATGTTGACCGAACGGAAGATAGGTCGAGAAATACACACGGTCCAATCTCGTCCAAGTCAAAATTTGGGATTGGCTGCTGGCGCTTGAGCGTCTCTTTGGCGCGCACGTCCAATGAGGCAAACAAGAATGCCGATTCGACCCAAGTGGGATTTTTGGAAAGTAGGCAAGGATCGGACAGCATGAAGCATAGGAAATGACAAGCCCCCTGTAAAGGAAATTTATGGGTCCCTGGCTACACTTAGACTCTGAGAATTTTGCTCCAGGGGTGGGACTGGATTTCTAAGTTGTACTTGTTAATCAGGCTAGAAATAGCAATCTCAGGGTCTCTTACGTTATACAATTCATCATTTTGGTATTTCTTGTCCAAGGGGGGAGACGAAGTGAGTATTTAGAGAATCTGAAGAAGGTGGAACGGAGTTCATTTTTTTTTGTCAAATAGTCAAATATGATTCGCAGTCAGCTTGAGCTGAAGGAATATCTAATCTGTTTATGATTGTCAAATGTGAGTATGTGAAGATAATGTCCTGCCAAGAAACTGATAGTCTGGTATATGCAGGGGTGAATTGATTTTTGCTTGCAGATAAGGCATATAAATGTTAAATGCATACAAGTCAAGTTGCGAGAGGTTACCCACTCCCCGGCACCTGCTGTTCACCCTTTCCCGGCACCGGTTGGCACCAACCGAAATCAGCGGTGCTGGCACCGGTGCCGGACATAGGTTAAGCGACTCTGCTTCTAAACATGCTAATTTTGATGTTATAACACATGGCAACCGGTGCCGGCACCGCCCGGGCACCTCGGCACTGGGCACTTGCTGTACACCAAAATCGAGGGTGGACAACCCCTCGTCAAGTTGTCGAAATCGGTGCTTGCGACCCCTCGACAAGAGCTTACAAGCTGATTTCTACACAGCGCCAATCACCATGACGTTGCCGTCACGATGGTTTGGAACAAAAGGTGGCTAAAATTGGGTACCAGAACGTGCTGGTATTTGTCCTTTCGACGGAAGCCCGAGTCAAAGAACCAACAGAATACTGAAATTCGCAAAGGTCGCCAACCCTATCAGAAACAGCTCTTGCAAAACCATCGCACTTTTGTCACTTTATAGTGAAGAAATCAAGCGTGATTTTCTATTTTATCCTATTGGAAGAACATGAAAAGGTTTTGCAATATTTTTTGCAAACAAGTAGTCAAACGAAACCAATTGTGGTCCGTTTAGCACGAGTCACAGTGGATAAATTTCTATTCCAATCTTTTAAAAAACGTGACTCCTTTAAAGTTTAACCGAAAAGGACTGGGATAGGATAATCTAGTTACCCATCACTAATTTACTTAAATTGGCTTGAAGACCCACTGAAAATGCGTTACTTGGTTGTTCCGCTATTCAGGAATAATCAATTTTCAAATAGTGGAATTTCCGTGTGATTTGTGGTACCTCTAATTTGTTGTATGCCTTACAAGAAAGATTTATGACTTTTTTTTTGTTCAGGCACTAAGCAACCTTCACCAATATCGCCACTGCCCACTGAAAAGCCTTGTTTGTGTTTAGATAAAAATTTCCCGCGTCATAGTAGAATTTTCGCTGTGGGGACGGCCGCAGATATTCTGAACGTCATAACTAAAGCAGATAGTGAAAACAAACAAAAAAACTTTGCAGAATCCAAATAATTCAGTGTACTCAACTAAATGACACAAAAATAAGTTGGCTTTTCAGTTAAACTTTAAAGTTTAACTGAAAAGGCAGCTTATTTTTACATCTGATATTTAAAC